>SMDT01001934.1:0-63531 GCA_005392925.1 Aquilaria sinensis | reverse complement strand
TTCTCTTTTTGGCATAAGCGCTTTTACCAAAGCCGGGCATACGGGGGAAGAATGCATCTGGAACTTCACCAGCCGAACGAACCTTAGCTTTGATTAGCTACCGCACATTATCAGGAATGCCTTTGTGCATAAATACTCTGAATCGTTCACATCTAGCTTGATAAATCTTTTTAAGAACATTTATTGGGAGGGAAGGAAAATACTTTCGCAGGGCGGAAAGTGAAGACTCCATTGAATAAGGAGGAATTTGAGAGAAGAAAGGAAGAAGTTAGTTATTGTAGGAAACGGAAATAACTGACTTTGAGAGTCACGGAGTACCATATCCGCTACTTAACCAGAAAGAAGAACACGCATTTATAGCGATGAAAGGATAATGTGTTTATTACGCTTACAGAAGAAAGTACATTATTGTCAAAAGAAAAGACAAATTTCAAAATGACAGCTCATATGTACAGTAATTGTGACTGTGGCTCACATCTTCCACTGGTTTTACATCCAGTAACGGCTTCAACGCCTTCTATGAGTCGGGGATTTGCTTCCCATCCAGTTTTCTTACAAGCTGGCAAACAGGGTCGTTTAAAGTCAGATTCCCGGGACTGTAATGGTCTCGTTCTTTATGGTAAGTCCTCTATAAATCGACTATTTCGCGTTGTACTATTCCACAAGAATTCGTTTCAAGAGTCCCTCGGATATCTTCCAGAGATTCCTTACGCAGGCCATTCTTAATGAATTTTCTTTTATCTTCACGATTTTTGGAGATGTATCCTAAAGAGCGGCATTTAGTGTTGCAATTCCATCTTCCACATTTATGACAGACGCCTAGCCTCTTTGCTCTTCACTTTTTGGCATAAGCGTTTTTACCTAAGCCTAGCATACGAGGCATAAATGCATTCGCAACTTCACCAACCGAACGGACCTTAGCTTCAATTAACCACTGAACATTGTCAAGAACGCCTTTGTTTATAAAAACTCTGATTCTTTCACATCTAGCTTGGTAGATCTTTTTAAGAACTTTTATTGGGAGGGAAGGAAAGTATTTTCGCAGTGCAGAAAGAGTAGAATCCATTGATGAGAGAAGAATTTGAGAGAAGAGGGAAATGAATCAGTTATTGTAGGAAACTGAAATAACCGACTATGAGAGTCACGGAGTACCGTATCCGCTACTTAACCGGAAAGAAGAACATGCATTTATAGTGATGAAAGGATAACGTGTTAATTACGCTTACAGGAACGAGTACATTATTGTCAAAAGAAAAGGTAAATTTTCCAAATATGACAAATTGTATGTACAGTAATTGTGACTGTGGCTCACATCTTCCACTGGTTTTACGTCCAGTAACGGCTTCAACGCCTTCTATGAGTCGGGGATTTGCTTCCCATCCAGTTTTCTTACAAACTGGCAAACAGGGTCTTTTAAAGTCAGATTCCCGGGACTATAACGCTCTCGTTCTTCGTGAAAAATACTCCATAAACCAAGAAGTTCACGTTGCACTGATCCACAAGAATGCGTCTCAAGAGTTAATCGGATATCATCCAACGAATCCTTACTCAGGCCATTCTTGATGAATCGTATTTTATCTTCCCGATTATCGGAGATCATTCCTAAAGAACGACATTTAGTATTACAAGTCCATCGACCACATTTATGACAGACTTGTAACCTTTTCGCTCTTCACTTTTTGGCATAAGAGCTTTTGCCTATGCTAGGCATGTGAGACACGAATGCATCTGGGAGTTCACCTGCCAGACGAACCTTAGCTTCAATTAACCACCGCACATCTTCAGGGATTCCTTTGTGCATCAAAACTCTTAATCGTTCACAGCGAACTCGGTAAATCTTTTTAAGAATGTTCATTGGGAGAGAATGAAAGTATTTTCGCAAGGCAGAAAGAGTAGGATCCATTTTCTAGAAGGAAATAAAAGAAAGAAGGGAGGAAGAAATCAGTTATTATGGGCAACTGAGACAACCGACTTGAGAGTCACGGAGTACCGTATCCGCCACTTAACCAAAAAAATGGATCCTACTTTTTGACAATATTTTGATGTCATAGATATCTCTTATCTTTAATATTCCATTGAGCTGACGTCAATCCTGTCCTTATGGGTGAAACCTCGATTATCAAATCCATTGCCAGCTTTTGACAAATTATCAACGACAATATTTCTTGACATCTACCTTATCCTTGACCATAGCTATCTCTTATTTTTTATATTCCATTGAGCTGACGTCGATCCTGTCCTTATGGGTGAAGCCTCGATTATCGAATCCATTGCCAGCTTTTGACAAATTGTCAACGACAATATTTTTTTATGTCTACCTTATCCTTGACCATAGCTATCTCTTATCTTTGATATTCCATTGAGCTGACGTCGATCCTGTCCTTATGGGTGAAGCCTCGATTATCGAATCTATTGCTAGTTTTTGACAAATTGGCAATGACAATATTTCTTGACATCTACCTTATCTTTGACCATAATGTTGAATTCTTGATGCAGTTTAGTGCAGCGTATTAGCTGTGCATCCAGTGATAGACTGGAATGAGCTGATGACGTTGAAGTCTCAGCTTATACTGTTGTAATCATGCCGCGGATATGCTTTCCATTTGATCCCTGTTATGCAAAAGCCATGCATGCATGATGTGAAATGCATGAATGCAGGGCATGTGTAACTGATGGCTCTTTTTTTTTTTTTTTGTTTTTGTTTTTTGTTTTTTTTTTTTGTTGCATGGATCTAGTTCTTCATGTCTTTGCTTTACTGGATCCTTTTTGTGATTGCCTTCTCGGACTACCATTGAATCTCTTTATGCTTCCCAGCTCTTGTCCATTGCCTCAAAAGCTCAATTCTTTTCGAAAACCCCTTCAAAGAAGTTTTTCTTGACTTGTTCTTGAATTTTGGCCTCAACTTTCCTTAATTTGCTTTTGTTTTCCCGCATCATACTTTATGCCTCTTTGGATAGTTGTCCCTGTTGAAACATTCGTGAGTATGATTCTTTCTTGCTGACATGCGCCATTTTAAGACTTTTGAAGCGATCATCCAGGCAACCACCAAGGCTATCTCCCGAAGATTTGTTACTCCTTTTTCTTTGTTAGCCAATGTTTTGTGCCGTTCGCAAAGCAGGACCTCGATCTTACCTGTTTTAATTCATAAAGCTTATCAAAGTAATCTACGGTCTTTGCTTTTTCTGAGTTTTAATTATTACTATCCTTCCTACAAAAGTCACAATTTATTGCACACTTGAGGCCAGTAAGAATGTGAGATTTGAAGAAAAAGAGCTAGAGAGAATTGACTTTTTATTTATGGATAAAGGAATATAAAAGTTAAATGTGAGATTTGAAGAAGAAAAGCTAGAGAGAATTGGCTTTTCATTTATGAGTAAGGAAATATAAAAGTCTTGGGTACAGATGAAGATCTGAGAAAAGAGCACTCTCTTTGACAACTTTGATCAAACAAGCTTTGGCAACCCTGTATCCACTTCTTCCCTTCTGTCTGAAAACTTCATCATTATGCAAAGTATTTCTTTACTGAATCTGAGTTTACTGGTTTTGGTAGCTCTCGTCCATCCATTTCTGTCAGAATTAGAGCCCCTCCTGAAAAGGCTTTCTTCACCACATATGGTCCATCATAGTTTGGTGTCCATTTTCCTCTAGAATCATGCTGAATGGGTAGAATTTTCTTGAGCACTATGTCACCTTCATGAAATTGTCGTGGGCGAACCTTTTTATTGTAAGCGCGGATCATCCTCCTTTGATAAAGTTGCCCATGGCAGAGGGCTGTCATTCTTCTTTCATCAATTAGGTTTAATTGCTCATATCTAGCCTTGACCCATTCTGCTTCTTTCAATTGGGTATCCATTAGTACCCTTAATGAAGGAATCTCAACTTCAATGGGCAATACGGCCTCCATACCATATACCAGAGAAAAAGGTGTTGCTCCAGTAGAAGTACGGGTAGAAGTTCTGTAAGCATGTAGTGCGAAAGGTAACATCTCATGCCAGTCCTTGTAAGTGACAATCATCTTTTCAATAATTCTCTTGATATTTTTATTGGCTGCTTCTACTGCACCATTCATCATCGGTCGATAAGGTGCTGAATTGAGATGCTTGATCTTGAATTGTTGGCACAAAGTCTGCATCATTGCATTATTCAAGTTCGTGGCATTGTCTGAGATGATACACTCTGGCAACCCATAGCGACAAATGATCTCTTTCTTAATGAACCGGCATACCACCTTTTGAGTTACATTTGCATAAGATACAGCTTCTACCCATTTAGTGAAGTAGTCGATTGCCACTAGGATGAATTTGTGACCATTAGAAGCTTTGGGGGTAATTGCTCCAATGACATCGATTCCCCACATGGCAAAAGGCCAAGGTATTGCCGTTACATTAAGAGGAGCAGGTGGAGCCTGGATCTTGTTGGCGTATATTTGGCACTTGTGACATTTTCTTACGTGATTGATGCAATCACTTTCTAATGTAAGCCAGTAGTAGCCGGCCCTCATTATTTGCCTTGCCATGGTATGACCACTAGTGTGTGCTCCACACATTCCAGAATGAACTTCTTCCATGATCTTTCGTGCTTCATGAATATCTACACATCGAAGTAACATTGAGTCTGGAGTTTTCTTATAAAGTATGTCTAGGTTTAAAAGAAAACCCATTGACAATCTTCGTAGAAATTTCTTGTCATTTTCTGATGCTTCTGGTGGATACACTCGTTCTTGGAGGTATTTCTTGATATCGTGATACCAAGGTTTCCCATCCAATTCTTCCTCCACGCTCATGCAATAAGCTGGGGAATCTATTATTTTCATTTCAAACACAGGAGTATGCTCAGGGTCGCCTATCTTGTACATGGTAGCTAAAGTAGCTAAAGCGTCCGAAATTTGATTATCTTCCCTTGGGAGATGATGGAAGCTTATACTGTTAAATTTTCCTGCCAAGTCTAGTATGAGCTTTTGGTAAGGGATCAATTTTGAATCCCTTGTCTCCCATTCTCCATTGATTTGATATATGACTAATGCGGAATCCCCATAGACTCGGAGATCTCGCACTTTCAAATCCAGTGCCATTTGGAGTCCCATAGCACATGCTTCATACTCTACTATATTGTTGGTACAAGGAAATGTAATTTTAGCTGTGAGGGGAAACTGCTCTCCGCTTGGAGAGATGAGTATAGCTCCAATCCCTTGTCCCAAAGCATTAGATGCTCCATCGAATGCCATTTTCCATGTTTCATTTTCTTCATCGACTTCCTGTTCTATCGTCATTATATCTCCATCAGGAAAGTCCATTCTCATTGGCTCATAATCATCCAATGCTCTATCAGCCAGATATTCAGCAATCACACTCCCTTTTACAGCCTTTTGGGTGACATACTGTATGTCGTATTCAGACAACAGCATTTGCCATTTTGCGATCCTTCCTGATAAAGCGGGTTTCTCAAAGATGTACTTGATGGGATCAGTCTTGGAGATCAGCAATGTGGTATTGTTGAGCATGTAGTGTCGTAGTCGGTTTGCTACCCATGCAAGGGCACAACAAGACTTTTCTACTACTGAGTATTTTGCTTCATATGTGGTAAGCTTCTTGCTCAAGTAGTAAATTGCATGCTCTTTCTTGCCTGTCTCATCACGTTGACCCAATACGGATCCTAATGAAGAATCCTGTATTGATAAGTATAGAATCAACGGTTCTCCAGATCGAGGTGGTACCAAGACTGGTGGATTTGATAGGTATTGCTTGATTTTCTCAAATGCCTCTTGGCATTCATTATTCCACTCGATCGGATTGTTCTTCTTTAGTGATTTGAAAAGAGGTTCACACTTGGACGTTAATTGTGATATGAACCTTACTATGAAGTTGATTCTGCCCAGAAAACTTCTTACTTCTTTTGGAGTCTTCGGGGGTTGCATTTTTTGTATCGCCTTGACTTTACTTCGGTCAACTCGAATCCCATCTTTGCTTACCATGAAACCCAATAACTTTCCTGAAGAGGCTCCGAAAGTACATTTGGCAAGATTCAACTTTAGTTGATATTTGTGAAGTCTATCGAATAGTTTTCTTAGCACTTTTAGATGCCCCCCAACAGTGAAAGTTTTGGCGATCATGTCATCCACATATACTTCAATTTCTTTATGCATCATATCATGGAATAACGCGACCATGGCTCTTTGATATGTAGCACCAGCATTCTTTAATCCAAAAGGCATCACCTTATAGTAGAAGGTACCCCAAAGGGTAATAAAAGCAGTTTTTATCATATCATCTGGATCAAGTTTGATTTGATTGTATCCAGAAAAGCCATCCATGAAGGAAAAGTAGGAGTTTCCTGCGGTATTATCCACCAGCGTATCAATGTGAGGAAGTGGGAAGTTATCTTTAGGACTGGCCTCGTTCAAGGGCCGGTAGTCCTGACAAACTCTTAGTTTCCCACTTTCTTTCTTTTCGACTGGAACAATGTTAACCACCCATTCTGTATATTCAGCGACCCCAAGGAATCCTGCATCCCATAGCTTTCGAATCTCATCTTTTACTCTCAAGATTAGATCCGGCTTTAATCTTCGTAACTTCTGTCTGACAGGCTTCGCCCCAGGCTTCAAGGGTATTTTGTGTAGCACTATGTCTGAGCTTAAGCCAGGCATATCTTGGTATGACCAAGCAAATACATCCACATATTCCTTCAATAAGTGGACTAATTCTTCTTTCTCTTCAGGAGGAAATAGAATGCCAATCTTGACTTCTTTTACATTCTGACTGTCTCCCAAGTTGAATGCCTCAGTTGGTTCCTGACTTGTTGCTCTTTCTTTTTCATCTTGCTCGATCATTTTTAATAGCTTAGGAGATATTTGAAGATCTTCATCATCCGAGTCGGTAGTGTCTACAGGATTATCAAAGTTCACTCTTTCATTGTCATCAAAGAGAGTTTCAGGTCTGCATTAACCAGAGAGAAAAGAGAGAGAAGAGAAAATGGCAAGAATGAGATGGATGCAAACTGGTACTTTATTTATAATGTGCATAAATCACAACTTTATTGGAATGAAAAGCAATAACTAAAAGGTTCACTTAAATAAAGACTACACCCTATTGATTGAACCTTTCTTTAGGAGGTTTTTACTATTAGATTACTTTGAAAAGCTCTCGATTACAACAGGCAGTTCTATCGCCTTCCAATTGTTCAGCACATCTCGTAGGTTACAGAGTTGAATGAGCTTCTCATTTTTGGGTGAATCACTGAGTATTGCCTGAATCGAAAGACTTTTAAAATACTTGTTGATGCTTATGGTCAGCGCGCCTTCATTGTCATTTTTTGGAATCAAGCCACCACTCACGAATGTTTCAGCAATGTCAGGGATATCCAGATTTCTTTTCTCTAGAGGATGCCCTTTTAGTCGTGCAATCCTCTTTTCTCTCTTTTCAGCTATCGTTTTCATTTTATCTTGCCTTGTCGGTGTGAAACCTAGGCCGTATTTTCCTTCTTTGCAGAGATTTTCAATGGCTCTGAGATTCCTTGTAACTCTTGTCCCAGTCCTAACCCTGGTGAGTATCCTCCTTTCATCATGAGTTTGGCGACCATGCGACTTGTTTTGGAGATGCTAGGCACGGGTTCTTCTCCATATTCACCGACATAGGTAGCATTAACAATTTCAAAAGACCTGAAAGAGCAATCAGGTATATCTTCATTGACCTCGACGTATTGAGCATCCGCAGGTCTAGATAGCAGAATGTCTTCTTCAGCAAAGACTGTGATTAACTTTCCTTCAATGATGAATTTCATTTTTTGGTGTAATGAAGAGGGAATTGCCCCGGCCATATGGATCCATGGTCTTCCCAACAGACAAGTATAAGAAGGATTAATATCCATAACTTGGAATGTGATGTGGAAGACACAAGGGCCAATCCCTATTGGCAGCTCTATTTCTCCAACAACATCTCTCTTCGTCCCATCAAACGCTCGAACGATGATATGACTGTTGTTGAGGTATGATGGGTCTATACCAAGCTTGTGTAAGGTTTCAAGTGGCATTACATTTAGAGCTGACCCATTATCAATAAGAACTCTAGCCATAATTCGATCTTTGTACTTAATCGAAATATGTAGAGCCTTAGAGTGACCTCTTCCTTCTGCTGGTATCTCATCGTCAGTGAATGTGATGAGATTCTGTGCCGTGATGTTGTTGACGAGGTGGTCAAAATTATTCACGGAAATATCTTGCTCAACATAGGCCTTATTCAAGACTTTGAGAAGGGCTTCTCGATGAGCATCAGAGCTTAAGAGTAATGAAAGTATGGAAATCTTTGCTGGCAGGCGGTTTAACTGCTCCACGATGCTATACTCACTTTGCTTTATGAGTTTGAGAAACTCAGTAGCTTGTTCATCTGTTACCGCTCGAGGCATCTCTTGCTCTTTGGATGTATTTGTATCAAGAGGTCCACTTGTTGGGTCTGTGACGTTCTTATCTTGTTGGAGCTTGTTCATTTGCTCCGGAGAATAACATCGACCACTTCTAGTCATGCTCCCAACCTCTAACGGAGTTGATGTAATGTTGGAAGTGTAATCATACTTCCATGGAACAGCCTTATCTGATTTGTAGGGGAATGGAGTCGGGACTTGAATTCTTAAAGGCTTGACAGTAGGTTTTGAAATTGGTATGACTAGTGGTCTTGGCATAGCATTGACTTCCCGCTCTTTAATGATTACATTTTCATCAACATCTTTATCTGACATAAAAATGATGAGTTGGGATGAGTCTATGAGTCTTTGTAGATTTTCATGGAATTCTGAGCATTCCTGAATAGAATGAATTTTACTGTAATGAAAATCACACCATTCTTCACCTTTGATTTCTCTATATCCAAGAGAAGGCTTTCTGATGATGACCCCTTCTTTCACAAGGCATGAGTATACATGCTTAAGAGGGGTTGTAATGTCATTGACTGACTTCCTTATCAGTTGGTGTTCCTCTATCATATTGACTGGTTTAGCTTGATGAAGCGGCAATGGGTTGTGAGTGACATTCGGTTCATTGGAAAAGTCCGACCACTTTAACTCGATTAATTGTTGGACTATGCGTTTCAATGCTAGGCAATTTTCCAGGCCATGGCCCGCAACGCCATCATGATATGGGCAAGTTATGTTGGGGTCATACCACCTTGGATATGGGGGTTGTATTGGCCTTGTAGGAATTGGGCGGATAAGTTGACTTTCAATGAGCTTTGGATACAACTTAGTGTAAGTCATAGGAATTGGCGCAAAAACTTCTTTTGGTCTTTGTGTGGGTACTGGAGGGGTCGGAACAGGTGACCGTATTTGATTAGGCCTGTTGGGAGGATAATTGTTGGGCCTATTGGGAGGATAATCATTGGGCCTATTGGTAGAATATGATAGGCGAGGCCCAGTAGCCACAGTACCCACGAGGGGAATCCCTCTTCCGCGTCCTATTTGTTGTACTTCCTCATCCTTTCTTCTGGATGGTCTTCCTCTTTTCATGGCATCATTAAAGGACTCAGTGATCTTCCCGGTCCTAATCCCGTGCTCAATTCTTTCTCCAGACATGACAACGTCTGAGAAATTGGTTGCCGAATTGCCAATAAGTTTGTCGTAATATGGGTACTTTAGTGTTTGGACAAATAAAGTAACCATTTCTCTCTCCATCATGGGTGGCTGAACTTGTGCGGCTAAGTCCCTCCACCTTTGAGCATACTCCTTGAAGGTTTCTTGCTTTTTCTTCTCCATATTTTGGAGAGTTTGGCGATCCGGGGCCAGGTCTATGACATGTTTGTAATTGCTGATGAAGGCCTGAGCAAGGTCATTCCATGTTTTGATGTTTCTTGGACCTTGACTTAGATACCATTGTAGTGCTGACTTTGTAAGGCTTTCTTGAAAAAGTGCTATCCACACCTTCTCGTCTTTTGTGAGTGGTTGTAATCTTCTTAGAAACAACGTGATGTGAGTGATGGGATCACTCGTTCCATCGTATTTCACAAAGTCTGGTACCTTAAAGTCTGAGGGAATTACAACATCTGGCACTAGGCAGAGATCATCCACTGATAGAGATCCGAATATAGTGCCTCCTTCAATGGCCCGAAGTCTCTTCTCTATTGTTTCGAGCTTTTGAGATTCTCCTTCTTCCTTTGATAGTGTCTTCTTCTCTTCATATACAGTATCTTGTTTCAGGTGAACGCTAGCAGATGGACCTGATTCCTGAAACAGATTTTCCTGAACTGAGATCCGTTGTGGGGTGAATCCCGGAGGATAAGTGGGATCTTGTGGTTCTTTGACGGGAACTTGGGTTGCTTTCCCCTTAATTAGCTCCATTAATTGTTTCATTTGTTCTGCCATGTTTTCCATCTTGGACTCAATATCTGTGAGACGACCTTCGGTTTGCTCTGCCATTAGTCTTGTTTGGAGCCGAGTTGAATATCGGTGTTGAGGTCCAATTTTACCTTTTTAAAGTAAGATTCATTTTATTAGACTTTGCATGTATGTGATTGATGTAATGCATGCATGCAATGAGTGAGTTTGATTATCCACTATCGTGGAACTTCAAGACTTCTAGTTGTTATTAGAAAGACCAAAAAGTTAGTACAATTTGATGCATGGTTTTGATGCATGAAGAAAAATTACACAAAATAGAAGTACAACAAAAGAAAAATAAGGTTATTAACAAGTTAAATAGCAATTAACAACCCATGAACTATTATGAGAAAAGGAGTTAAAGCCATAAATATAAGACACGAAGAAAACAAAAGTGTAGAGCAACAAAATAGCATAACAATGACATGCTTATAGCATTGGTAAATGGTAGGAATTCTATGGTCAGTTCTATGGTTAAGTGGGGAGTTCTATATGCATAAGGTGGTTTATCAAAAAGGCCGAGGGTAGTTCCCGAATCCCATCACTAAATTATAGTGACAGCCCAATTCCTTACCCACGAGGGTTTATGTAAGGAAAGGATTAATTCGAGTCGTAGCTTTTCGTGGGCCCATGCAGAGACTATCCGTCTCAGGAGGCAATACACTACTTTGCTACTTGAAACCGGTGAAGGCTTGGAGACCATGGTCTCACAAGGACAACAACACCAATTCCGCTTTGAAAGAACGTGGTTGAATTGAGGAAGCTCGGGTATAGAGCTTCATGTCGTGAATGCATATTGCATGTTTACAATAAGTAAATATAGCACATGAATCCACATAAAAATAAGCAAAGCAAAACAAAACAAATCAACTTTTAGGCTTGACTCACTAACTTAGCATATCCCCAGTGGAGTCGCCAAGCTGTGGCAACGTGGGGGTTTTTGGGAGTCGCCACCAATCGGTTTCACCTAGGTCGATTGGACACCTAAAAATGGTCTACGAGAGTTCGAGGGTTCGGGAGTACGGTTACGTTAAAATAACTCTATTTTAACGCCCAAAATTGGTACCTTAGTTGATTTTAATTTTGTTTTGCTTGCTTTTAAAATAATTTCAGTTAATTTTCAAACCAGAAATTTTAACTGAATCATCCAGATGTGGATTTTTAAATTAATATGGACTTCTAAATCTTGGTAATTAATTTGTATAATTTTTTTTATAATAAATTTGATATTTCCGAACCATGGATTCTATCGAATCACTCGGATACGGAATTTAATGAAATTTAGTTTTTTTTATATTATTGTATCTTTTAATTAATTATTAATCCATATCATAAATTCTATCGAATTATCCGAATATGGATTTTTATCTTGGTACTTAATTTTTATTCATTTAAAAATTTGATATTTTTCCAAACCATGGATCCTATCGGATCACCCGGACATGGAATTTTTAATAACCCGAATATTAATTTATATCAATTAAATTTTGTCGAATTTATTATTGAATATTAATTTTTAATGATAAATTAATATTAATTAATTTCATTCATTTTTGTTAAAAATTTTTAATAATCTAGATTTATTTTTTATTTAAAATTTTTAATTTATTGTTTGCATTATTTAATTATTTTTAATTTATTTTCATTAATTTTAATTTATTTTTTTATTTTTTTTTTATTTTTTTTTTTGTTTTAAAATTTTCCTTTTTCATTCTTTTTTTTGAAAAAAGATTTTTTTATTTTTATTTTTGATAAAAGGAATAAAAAGTTTAAATTTTGTTATTTAAAGGAATTAAAAAGATAAGTTTCATTCTTTTGTTATTTAAAATAAATAATAAAAAAATATTTATTCCAAATAATGATAAAGAATGGGGGCTTTTGTTATAATAGAAATAATAAAAAAAGAATAAAATAAGGAAGTAAGATGGGCGTCTTAACCAACTAAAAATTATATATAAATAAGGTTAATCATCCACATAAGGAAAAATAAAATTGCAGAAAAGTAAATAAATAAATAAATAAAGTAGGGACGTTTAACCATCTACATAAAAAATAAATTTAAAATTGCATAAAGTAAAGGACAATAAATAAATAAAAATAAAGTGGGGCTTTCTTTTTTTTTTTTCCATCCACTTTAAAAAATAAAAGGTGCATAAATTAAATAACACATGCAAATAAAGAAAAAGCACACAAAGTAAATAAAGGAATATTAAAAGACAATAACCAAATAAAAATAAGGTGGGGCTTTTGGCCATCCACTTAAAAAAAATTGCACAAATTAAATAACATATGCAAATAAATAAATAAATAAACAAATAAAAAGCACATAAAGTAAATAAAGGAAAATTAAAGGACAATAAATAAATAAATAAAAATAAAGTGGGGCTTTTTGGCCATCCACTAAAAAAAAAAAAAAAGTAGGAGGTATAACCTTCCATGAAAAAATAATAATAATAATAATAATAATAAATAAACATATAAAAATTATTTTTAGTTCTGCAGAAATAAAAAAAAAACATTAGTGACCAAAAGGAAGAAAATGAAAAAAATGAAAGGTTAAAAAGAGAATTATACCACAAAATGGATGTAACAGGTGATGATGTTTCTGGCGAGCGACGGCAGGGGCAAGGCAGCGATGGCGGGGGCTGAGACGATGGCGCAGCGAGCAAGGGGGAATATTGGCGGTGACGGCGGCGCGAGGATGAGGAGGAGGAGGGAGAAGGGTGAGGCGGAGGAGGAAGGGAGAGGCGGAGGAGGAAGGGAGAGGGGCGAAGGAGAGGACGGCGACGCGGCGGCGAGGGCAACGGCAGCGGACGGCGGCGGCGACAGGGAGGTGAGGGCGGAAGGTGGTGGGAGGTTAGACGGCATCGGGTTGGTACTGACGGCAAGGGTAACGGCGAGAGGTAAGGGGGAGAGGAGATAACGAAACAAAGATTGATAGCAGATGAAGAGAAGTTTGGGATTTCTGTGAAGAGGGGAGAGAGGCCAGGGACCTAGCTACAGTTTTGCCTTTTTTTAAAAAATGAAGCTCTAATCTTATTTTTTTCGTGGTTTCTTTGCATTTTTCACCCCCTATTTATAGGTTAAGGGGCCTTGGATTCCATTAATTAAAAAAAAATCTAAATTTAATTAAAAATAGACTTATCTCTTAATTTAGTAAAATAACAATTTCAGTCCTTTACGTCTCTTTGACTTTGGGAATGTTCCTGAAACTTCTGATTGAGACAATTTTGTCTTTTTCTGTCAATTTGGGCCAGAACCGTCTGTTTGGCCCAAAATTGATGCGAAACATTACCAAATGCTCCTGAAACTTTCAGATTTTGTCAAATTTTCCCAAAATTTCTTAATTTTGTCATTTCTACTCCAAACTTTTCAATTTTGTCATTTTTTTATGGAGTTTTCTTTTGTATTTCATACATACATATACACACACATATATCATTTTTAACTAAACCCTTATAAAACAAAATGTATTTTAAACTAATTAACTTAATTAAAAAAAATTTCGGTAATAATAATTAATAAATTAATTAATAATAATAAATTAATTTTTTTTAATTTTTTTAATTTTTTAATTTTAATTTTTTTTTATATACACACATAGATATTAACTTAAAAAAATGCCCCCCCCCAAAACTATTTAATTTAATTTTCTCTTTGTATAATAATTAATTAATAATTTTTTTTAATTAATTTTTTTTTATTTTTTTAAAAAAAAGGTCGGACGAAATTGGGTGTCAACATGAATGAATATGTAAAAGTATCTAAATAAATATTTAGAAGTGTTTGAGCAATACGTAGATAATTTACTCTTTTCAAAAGTAACTAATTGAAATAATACAAAGTGTCTGAATGAATGTGTAAAGTGTCTAAAAAAAGTGACAAAATTTCTAAAGCAATATGCAAACAATTTATTTTCATGATAAAAAAATATATACGAAATAATAAAAAAAGTGTCTAAATAAAAATTTAAAAGTGTTTAAATCAATATTTGAAAGTGTCTAAATAATCATTTTTGGCATGTCGCCCATCTTGCCTCATCTCCCATCGTATATCTCGCCCCCATCATTTCTTTCTTTCTCCTCCTCCGATCGACCTTCACCGTGTCTAGATCTGCCTCCCCCGTAGCCGGTTCCTCTTTCTCTTTCTCTGATCAACACTCTCACTCTTGGATTTGCTTTGCCGCAGCCGCTTCCTCGTTCTCCTCCTTTGGCCACCACTCTGTGATTCACCTCTGCCTCCACCTCCTCCAATCGCTGCTCTTGGCGTCGTTTGCCGTAACCGCTTTCTCGTTCTCCACTTTCGGCCGCCACACTTGGCTTCACCTCAGCCTTCTCCAGTTGCTGCTTTTGCCTTCGTGTCCTACAATAACCGCACGTAGCGTTGCCTCTGCTCTGATCGCTCCGATCCTGGCTCATCGCGTCATCACCGTGGCATTGTCGTAATTGATTCGAGCTGATGATAGCTGGAGATCGGAGGAGATTTGCACCAAGGATGCTGGAGATCCGAGGAGAATTAAGCCAAAAAGACTGTGGAAGATGACCAATGTGGATCCAGAAATGACAAGAAAGGAAGAGAAAAGAGGAGTGGAGTGAAGGCACAATTGAGGCTTCATCGGTGGAAAGAGGAAAAGTGCGGCGAGAATAGAAACTAGTTGAGAAAAGTGGCGGCGATCGGCAGCAAAGGGGAGCGGCGACGATGAGAGAAAGAAAGATTAACTGGTTGAGACTAGAAATTTTGGGGGCAAAAATCTTATGCAGACAACTTCAAGTGGAAGGGAACACCCAAAGCAGATGGTGAGCAGTGATTTTAGTTTAACTAAATTTTTTTAATTTTTTTTAGTTTTAGATATTTAAAATAAAAAGTTCATAAAAATTTAATAACATTAAAAAAATTTACTCTCAAATAAATTATTGCATCTACATAATATTGTCTTTCAAATGAAATTGATTTCAAAAAAGAAAATTAAAAGTAAAAATAAGTCAATTGACTTAAATTAAAATGAATTTGCTTTTAATTTGTAACTTTAGAATTCTGAAGCCTATTTCTCTCAGTAGAATTGGAGTTAGTCATTCTTCAATAGACTTTAAAATGCAGCGCCAGCGTCTACTACTATCTCAACTCATTGGAAATATGACCTCATTCTCGACCACCGACTTTACATCATTGGCGAGGTTCAACTCTCGGTCCACCACTGCCTCTAAGCCCTCTTTGGTGTGAGAAAAAAGTGCTTGGTGAGAGTAATTTCACCATAATTACCAATTGGCACCAATTGAGAGAGAGAACGTGGCCGTTCTTTTCTCATTTCCCTTTCTCACCTTATCTCCTTTTTCTCCCTCCCTATCGCGCAACTCTCTCAACTCACTTAGATTTCTCACCCTTCAAACTCCAAACTTTCACAACTATTTTTTCAATCTACTTATATAAAACCAAATTCGACTAGACAAGAAGGGCTCAATTATTTGTACATCCAGCCAAAAAAGACAAACAAGACAGCCAATCGATGGCAAGCAAGACTAGCAAAACGATCAGCCCAATGACGATGGAGTAAGACAAACAAGGGAAGGCTAGATCGGTGGGATCTTACTTGAGGCCGAGCACTATGCACCTAGGTGTACAAGCACCTACTTAACACCGTTATGTTTCTGTTAGTTTTAAGTATAAATGGTAACTTTTACTCTTTAAAATAAGTCATATTTAATTAGAATAATTATGGAATATATTAACCTTATTCAAATTTTTAACTATGGAAAGTTTTAAGTTTGAATTCATTTGAAAAGATAATACTAATGAAACAAATAAATATAATATGATAAATATGGTAATTATTTAAAAACAAGTTTATTCATTTATTTTTTTTTGCATAATCAAATATATTCTGATAGTGGCATACATTCAAATATCAGTTTCATACAGTTGGTTGTCAATTTAACATATAAAAAATTTAGTTTCATTTATGTATGCTCGTAGATTTTATTTGTATGATTCTGAGTTTGTAAAAAATACAAATATGTGTGTATGCTTCTGAGTTTTGTTTGTATAATTCTAGGTTTATAAAAAATACAAATATATTTTCTGGATTTTATTTGTATGATTTTGGGTTTGTAAAAAACATAATGTGTGTGTGTGTGTGTGTGTGTGTGTGTGTGTGTGTGTGTGTGGTGTGTGTGTGTGTGTGTGTGTGTGTGTGTGTGTGTGTGTGTGTGTGTGTGTGTGTTGTGTGTGTGTGTGTGTTGTATTAGGACTATATGTGTTTTGTATTAAAAAACTATATGTGTGTGTGACCTTGTATACCTGTTACGCCTAACAAAACTAAACTGGAAGTGAATTATATTAAATTTTTAGGATATGTATTAGACTATATGTGAAATAAATTAAACTGTAAGTCAAATGTATTAATCTATGCGGCAAATTATCACACAAGAAAATGACATTGTAAGTAAATTGTATTAAACTGTGTGGGATATGTATTAAACTGTATGTGAATTGTATTAATCTGTGTAGTGAAATATATTAAACTGGATGTGATATGTATTAAACTCATCCCCCCGCTGTATTCGTCACCTGTGTCCAAATTCCTGTGTTGGAACTTCAAACTCAATAAAACTGAGATATATGACAATCAAATAACCCAGAAAACTTAAAACACTAACCTTAGATACGGAAAATCAATCACAGTTGGAAACTCGTTCAAATCCAGTAGCATATCCTCCAAATAGTATTGGCTCCCCTCTTAAACGCGATACAATAATAATAGAGTGAAAAACAGAGAACAATGGAGAATGCAAAATGAATTTTGGATACAAAGCAACAAACCACTTCCGGTCATCAGCGAATTCAGGTGACGGGGGAGCCGCAATTATCTCAACCATCTCGGACTCTGTCATCGAGGCACCACCACCGGCAATTAGAATCTTACAATTTTAAATATGATCCCACTGTGATCCTACTATAGCATCGATCCTATTACGATTCAGATAGATTTAATCAACGAATGAGACTCGAATTGAATGCGTTACTTGAGTTAATGGACCTTAATAGTTATTTTTAGAGTTAAGATACCATTTTAGAACAAACTGAATAATTAATGGACAAAATTTAGATTTACCCTTAGTTCCAGACAAAAAAGTCGTAAAAACACTTTGAATTAATCTAACTTAAATTAAAATAAATTACCCTTAATATTATATAGATATAATACCCATTAAATATTCCATCCATTTCATATTAGTTGGTTTTTTTACCTTTTTTTTTTTTACTAAAGTTTGCTAAAGTTTGACTTGAATATAATTATATTAATATATATTGAAAAAATTCTTAAAATTGATATTTGAAAACTACAATTTCTAAAACTTCATTTTCATATAAAAAGTTCATATTTTTATGATAAATTTTAAAAAAATATAAAACTATAAATTAATTGTAAAAATGACAAATTTTGTGAGATAGAGAAAGTAACACTTTTTCATAATCTAACTAAATTTTAATGAATTCTTTACCATTCAACCTAAAAAAATAAAAATCAATTGAATTCAATTACATAATTAAAAAATGTCACTAATAAATAATTTTACCTATATAATATTAAATTTCAAAGTGACATTGGTTTCAAACTAAAAAATCCATAAAAATAATTTAGACTAATCTAAACTTGAGTTAAAATGAATTTCCCTAAATGATCTAACCACTAAAGCCGACATGATTCTAGCAAATGCCGGACTCGCCAAGCTCATCTTGCGATCGATCTGACACCCAAATCAAAACCCGACTCACCAAGCCCATCTTGCAATCTCCACCATAGCACATCTGTACTTGCAACTGAATTATGAGGCTCAAAAGGGTCAGATAAAGATACTTACTTAACCAGCAGAAAAATGAAGAATTCTTGAGTACATTATTTTATTTTACTTTTATATATAGTAATTATTTATGTGCATATTAATTTATTGAAACCTGAGAAGCCAAAAGGTAATTTTGTAACGTTTTCTGTAGAAAGCAAGCACTTTTATTAATAATCATTATAAGTAAGAACAATGTACAATAATGTTTTAAGTTTAATGTAGAAGCAGCTCACCGCTACCCTGCACAATTCTTCACCATGTGATCAATGCCTGCATGCCTGTGCAGACAAAAATATCCTCCCAACAGTTCACCTACGCAAGCAATTTCAACACAGCCTCAGTAGCAAGTTTGACGTAGAGAGACAAAATTCAACACAACAAACTTCCATAATATAAACGAAGATATGGAGCGTTATATTCTATTTGATGATTTATCTATCAAAACATTCATCTACTGACTATATCCGTTTTACCTTGTTAAGAAAATGACAGCTGGCTTCAGGGGGGATGGAGGAGTCTGATCTAGGAGGGAAGCAAGCGAGCCTGCTTTATTGCGAGCATCAGGATCAGTTGCTGATAATATCTCCACCTCCTCAAGACCAGTTTGTCTTTTGATAAGGTCCTGATTCTTCCTAAGGACCTCAATCTCTGCAAACTGCAGTTTCAGATCCAAAGCGTCAACCCCCAGTTTTATTACTTCATCCTTCCTAGACATCAGGAACTTCATACAGCGTTCCCGGGTTTGCTTGAAGTTTGCAGCCTGTCCGATACTGCTGTTTCTCAAAGCCTCTAAGATCTCCACTTGAGGCGCAAATGCATGGCTCTCACTGTCAAACTTGCTCTTAAGAATCTTCAAGCATTCTGCCTCCCAACCGTCATATGACTCCATCACATATATCAAGCCTTTGAAATGGGGTCTCTGCTTGTTTGCTTTCTCCTGAAGCAGCTCCCTCATCCTACTAATGGCACCCTGCAGGTATTCGTTAGCACTCTGTAATTTAAAATCGGGAGCGTCCGCTACGGGCCACCCTGCTTTCACCACAAAGCCCTCATTTTTCAAAATATCCCGCCATACATGTTCAGCATAGTGTGGGCAAATTGGAGTTATGAGACGAGTCTGAACATCCATGAAACGCCAAAGTACATCTCTGTTCATGCCCTCAGCGCCACAAGAAAACCTGTATTCGTCCCTAGCACCTTGAAGATAATAAAAACCAGTCTTGAGAGCTTCACGGAACATGTAGTCCCTATAATGTTCCTCTGTCCTTTTCACAGCTATGTTTATTTTGTTCTCAAAAACCTGATCAGCAAAAGTATATGGGGGACCCATGCGCAGAGATGATTCCGAGGCCAGTAGTTCTTCCATCCAAGATAGCTCTTTTGTAAGCCTCAGAATCGCAGTATTTGCAGTACGAAACACAAAATTGGCATCATCTAGACCATCACCAGCATCAGCTAAAGACATCCGCGTGGCATCAGCTGAGAACTCTTCAATGGCCTGGCGCAGTGTTCTGAAATTTCCAGTAGACTTGGACATTTTCTGAGAATTAAGCATAATGTGCCCATTGCATCTGAATCCACGAGGCCAGTGACGCTTGGCCATGACAGCGGTGTGGTTGTAGATGCAGAATGTCAAATGATTCTGGATGAGGTCTTTACCAGAGACACGCAGATCAAACGGATACCAGTACTCAAACTCCTGCTTCATCTTATTAAGAATGGAGTCGTCAATACTGCATGTTCTAGGATGAGGTCCACCACAAAAAAGGAAGTCCCAAACGTCATCAGTCATCTGCCCCGGTTTCACTTCACCGGTCCTCTTGCCATACATGTCACCGTTTTGCAATATATGAGCAACTGTGTAGAAAGCCATGTATATTGTCGAGTCAGACAATGACTCAGCAAGGAATTTTTCATCCCAAGGAATGCGGGTGCCAAGCCCAAAAGATCGTGAGCAAGCCCACTGGTTCAGCCAGCTCAAAGCGTGTTCAAAGCCATGTCGAGTCTCATCAGAGTAGAGATTCATGCTGGATAAGCATTCCTCCGCCAGTCTCTTCCACTCTTGTTCCCCATAAGTGATATACCATTGATCGGTCAGCGCCACAACACATTCATCGCCAGACCTGGACATAACCTTCTTCTCAGGTTCACTGTACATAATTGCCTCACCCGTCTCAATCAGCTTGGTTCTAATCAACTGCTTAGCTTCTTGAACCTTCCACCCTGCATATTCTCCAACCAGCATTGTTCCCTCTGTAAAGCCCTTCAAGTATGTCAATCTCTTTGCTTTTGCAAGCTTTAACCTTTCATTCTGGCTTTTAATCTTGAGATCTTTGCACACTTTCTCCGCTGGCATGTCCCCAAAGCCAGGAATGTCGATTATGGGAACTGTCTCAAAGGGCAACACCCACTCATCTTTCACACCATACTTGGCTCGAAGAGCTGGTTTTGCCTTCAAATCATGCAATGCCATATAATCATCAGGAGCATCACTGGGCACACTGGTTACAATACCGGTTCCTTTGTCAGTCAGAATGGTCAGCATTGGCAGAGCATAGATAATCTCATTGAAGGAAAGCGGTGATTTTACTGGAAGACCAATCAGATCATAACCAGCCAGCTCAATCAGGCAAGTGGGTTTCTCAGGAATCCTGGAGAACTTCTGATACGCAAGGTTAAGAGCTGCTCTCTCTGTCAGGATAAAGACATCGGTTTCATTAATCTCAAAAGCTCCATATTTCCCATCCGGCAACACCCACGCATTTGTCTGCCCGTACATTGTTTCAGGCCTCAGAGTTGCAGCAGCCAGAAACACTTTTCTCCCATCCAGAGGTCCTAATTTACTAGGGAACGGGGGCACGACTTCCATCTTAATGATGGTGTACTCTTGAGGCTGTACTCCTTCTCCGCTAGCCCTGTCATGGTCAGCACAAGGTTGCCCATCCTGAGGAGAGTATATAGTATACCTAACATCCTTAACAATCTTACCCATGGATTTCAGCTTTCTCATCTGCCACTTCACGAACGAATCGAAGAAAGGGTTCATGTCTGTGGTAACAAAGGAGCGCCTCCAGTCGCAGCCCAGACCAAAGGCCTTTAGATCTTCCACTGCTAGAGGAGGGAAGAAGCTCAACCATTGATATGGGTTCTGGAATTTCGATATCTCGCTGTCAGGCAAGCCAAAATTCCTCATAATCTCCCATTGAAACATCTGACCACCAGACTTGGAAGCTGCCTTGGACTTCTTCCCCTTGAACTTATCTGGCGCGTTGGCCTCCTGAGCTTGTTCCGATGCCGGACTCTCCGGCTCGTCCGCCTCCGCCGCCTGGGGAAACACCGGTGGATCTCCGAACTGCTGAATCTCGCGGGCAAGCTTATCAGCCGAAGCTTTAATGGGCATGCCGGTGCAGTGGAAAGCAAAGGGAAGCAACACATTGGCACCTCTCAATCGATGGTAAGCCGCCGCGAACTCGAGCTTCGAAAGCGAGAAGGCGTGACCCAGATGAAGGAAGCCATTCATGTAGGGGAAGGGGAAGTTGCCGAAGAACTTCTCGCCGGGTTTAGGCAATCCCTCCCCGGCTTCCGCCCTGAATACTTCATTCTCCTCCCACCGTCTTCGAGCCTCGCACTCTATCTCCAGCAACCGATCTCTTCTCGCTAAACTTCTTCCCTCAGTCGTCATTGCCGTGCACCGCACGTTTAGCCCCAAGAAACGAGAATTAAGAGAAAAACACCTAAGCTGCCTAAGGCACATATTCAAGGCCTTTATATAGGGCTTCATAAAACCCTAAAGCTCTTAGAGTTAGAAGACTGGATAAAATAGGAAAAGCTATTCTAATTAATTTTAACCGGGAAATCTAATACTAATCAACCTTCCTAAAAAAATAAATCTTAAATTAAGGAAATAAAATATCCTAAAAATAATTAAAAAAATTACAATAAAATAAAATGTGTAAAATTTTTCATCTACGTCATTCTCATCCTCTTAAAAAAACTCGTGCTTGAGTTCCTTAATTTAAAATTGAGTCTTCCATGCCCCAAATAAATATTTAGAACACAACAAATCCCATCATGTTTCTTGAACATCGAGGCATATTGATGTCTTTCTACTTCCAAATTAATTATCCAAACACAATTCATATTATTCTAGCTTGACAAAAATTCTTCAATGCCAATAAATTCACAAAGAGAAATTTTGGCCTAGAGAGATCCTCATCAACCATTTCCCAAATTTCTTTGCGTTTCAATTGTTTCTTTTTCGTTGTTGGCAATTTTGAATTTTTGCTCCAACCTCATCGATCTCAACTTGTGCTAATTGGCCATTATAACTCAAGGCTTCTTTGATTTCAACATCCCTAATTTGTTCATGTACTTCAACAGCAACTTCACATTCACCTAGATCATCCACTTCAGTTCATCATTCATATGTTTTTTTATCGGCTTGTTGCTCACAACTTGTTCTTGTTGCTTCATGTTTTTCTCACACCTATCATCACCTTCATCCGGCTCACAAATAATTTTTTCCTCCTCCTCTTTTCATGGACCACTATACGTAAAAGCATTAGGAACAAAATTTCTCGTCACCATAGACTTCAAAATTATCGCCACCATAATTTCTACAAGCATATTTGGACCATTCACCTCGATGACATTATCTGTATCAATGAAATAATTTTTTTTTCATAATTCAAATGAAGAAAATATTCTTATATTAACCGCTTCATTTGATGTCACGTTTCAATAGATATTTCCCTTGACAATATCTTCTAACATGTAATCTCTCTCACCAAGTTAAAGGTTATCCCTTTAATCCCTAAGCAACATATATTGCACTTTTTTACTTTCAAGCACCGTATTATACTAAAAAAAAATTTCAACTTCAAAAATCCGTTCTAAAATAATTTTCTATTATCTAAATCTCCATAAAAGAAAAGGATTTCTATCTTCAATAACCCTCTAGCCTGCCACCTACATATGGCATGCGGTTTACGTTCAACAAGATAGACATCATCTTCTAATTTAGAATCCTCCACATGAACACAAGCTCATTGGAGGTCAAGAAGCATATGTTTAATGGAACTAATATAAAAAAATATATTTAAATTACACACTTCGTGAGTATGGTGGGTAGACAGGACAAATTATCTATCACAGATACTTTAAACCTGTTGGCCGTCACCTACTTGTACTTGCCAAACAGATATATATTGTTACCCATGTCTGTCCCTTTGCAGATATTTTTACCAATTTACTCTCCCGTCATAAAAGAATATCTACAATTAACGGATTTCACTCTCCTACCTATCATCCCTACTTAGGCCCTCATCTTTTTCCAGGTTTGCTTCCTTAAACATTCATGTTCAAGAAGACAAATGGGTCTAGTTTAATTTCAAGTGGATTCCAGATGAATATACTAGTAAAACAAATGGAAATTTTAGAGTCTATTATAATCAATGGATTGTTCATTACAACACAAGCATGTCCTCAAGATCCTTTTGTTCTTTATTTACATTTTCACTATTCACAAGGAGAAGAAAAAGTTAAAAGAATTAACACCACCTCCCAGGGACAAAAGGCCAAGCAGATAAATTTGTCCAGTGTGCTCCAGAATCACCAACAAAAAACTCCAGCAAATAATCACTTCATCTAACTATAAATCACCAATGGCAGTTCCAAACATGTGTTCTGTTTATGTTTGTTCTTTGCTCATAAACCTCTGGCGTGGCTTTAGCAGCTCCAAGTAGTTGGAAGTCACTCTTAAGTATCTATATCAGAAGCAATGTTGGAGTCCAAAAGAAGCCCCATCTGATGATTCATCTCACTCAAGTACTTGGTCGAGTTGTAGTCTTCCGCATCATAGAGCTCTGCTGAGTAAGTCCGTTGAAGTAAAGACTTCTGCCGTAGCTTTAGCCGCTGCAAGCTGTCGGAGTCACCCTTTAGAATCAGCAGGGCCTACGAGAAAATGCCACTTTAGTCGACCAAATGGAGTATTTGCAGCCAATGGCTTTACTAAAAGCTATTTAAATGAACTGAAACATCTTCATTTGCATCATAAGCAAGGGGCATGCCTCGCTCATCTGGGGTCGATTTATTGCAGACTGATGTATGCACATAGAAGCTGTTGCAATGACTCGGCTTACTTGTTGTCGATCATACGCGCCTCCAAGAGCTGGATCAACAAGAGCTTCCTTATCTTCTTTGTCAATTAAAGGTTTGGCCTACGGAAGTTGGTTTAAAACTTACTTCAATTCAAAGGCTTAACAATACAATGAACTACACTTGTATGGAACGATGTAGATAGAGACTCAAAACATACCCACATCACAAGGCTTTTCTGTGAACTATCTAAAGCTTGCCTTCCAGTGATTAGCTCTAGTAGCAGCACTCCATATGCATACACATCCGTCTTTTCGTCCACTATGCCATGAAGGAAGAATTCAGGAGGAAGATAACTGTAAAATGTAATCTGAGATGAGGGTTCCACATATGAGAAAAATTAAGAACAAAAAAGAATGAGTTTAGTGTCAGATACCCGAATGTTCCTTCAACTTTTGATACAGTATGATGAGTCCATTGGTCAGGTAACCACTTTGCTAGTCCAAAATCAGATATCTGCATCATATTGGAAGTAAGGCAAAAGGTAGACAAATTTTAGTGGAGGCCCAAAAAGACACACTTTAGATGTAGTTTCCTGAATGAAGACTGTTGTTACTTTGGTTTATAAGTTACCTGAGCATCAAAGTCCTCTGTGAGCAATATGTTAGCAGCTTTGATATCTTTATGGATAATTCTCCTTTGGCACCCCTCATGGAGATAGGAAAGGCCCTCGGCAGTCCCTACGGCAACTTTGAATCTGATTCCCCAAGTGAGCTTCTCCTTGGAGGCTAGAGAGATTAGTGAGGAACAGTTGAAATGTTAGTGGTGGAGAAAGCGGAAGGAACTGGAAAGTGAAAATTAACTATTTCAGAAAGTAAACAAACCATAAAGCAACGAGGCCAGGCTCCCGTGAGGAGAGAGTTGGAGCACAAGGTGCATGCCACCTTCAACTCCATATCCAATCAGTTTAGCAATATTGGGATGGTCAACATGAACAATGATCCCTAGCTCAGACAAGTAGTCAGTAGTCATCTCCTCTGGTTCACCCTTCATTAGACGTTTAATTGCAACAAATCTCCCATCTTGCAACTGTCCTTTGTAAACTTCTGCATAGCCTCCTTGTCCAATCAAATTTTCTACATAGATTTTGTTTGAGGAAAAAAGGAAAAAGGAAGAAGTGCTCATCAGAGTTTCTACCTGAACAGGCAAAGAGGAAGTATCTATATACACAAGAAATGAACCAACAGAAACATAGATTACTAGACAAGAACTTCTTCCCAAGTTAAAAATGTAAACTTGTGAAGGTATTAAAGTAATCACCGCAGCTAAAATTATTTGTTGCCTTCTGAAGTTCTGATAGGGGGAAATTGATCCAGGAGGGCTTCAGATAGCATATATCGGGCTCAAGAGAAGGAAGCATGTCATCTCTGCCTCTTTTGCTCTTCCTTCTGGTTAATTTAGCAACTCCTTTTAGGGGAGTATGAAACCGCATGGGTTTCATGCCTGGTCCTTTTTTCAATAACTTCATGAAGCCAGTCCACCTAGCTGCACTGATTTCATTTTGCTGTTTTTCCAAGCTAACCTTGGATGGAGCTGGTTCAGAATCTACACTTTTCCGACCATTCTCAACCTCTTCCCTTGAAGGGTGAGCATTTTCTGGAGGATCCTGTTCCGTAAGTTCCACCTCAGCAGCCAAACTATCCAGATCTTAAAAAGACAGAGTTTTACCAAATTAGTTTAGAGTTGTAAGAGAAATATGCATTTAGCAGAGGATGGGATGATGGCGAAGGGTGCTATACCAAGTGTTGAGAGCCCGTCTGAAAACCCAGCTCGTGTCCTTATGCGTGCAGATTTAGGTTCCATGCCTAGCTTTTCATTGGCAATGTAACAAGAAACATTGCTGCCAACAGAAAACAGCTCATTATGCAGAGTACCAAATACCTACCAATGACTCCCTCAAAGCATGAGCCTAGAAAGGCCACATCTATTCCTCCTTCTAGGGATTCGAAACATTCAACACTCCAAAGGAGAACCTGGGGAACAAATTAAGAAAATGGTACTTTGAGGCATTCTAAATTTCACAAGATTTTGATATCAAATTAGTCTATTTACAAGATAAAGTTAATCACATATCAACCTCTAAATGCGAACCCCCTTAAAAATGCCAGAACAACACCAGCAATAGGGTAAGCAAGAAGAACCCGAAAAGCAATTCTGAAAAACAGCGAATCAATCAAGACACACATCTGTCCATGAATTCAAACCCATCTTTGTACATTATCAAAGGAAAATGCAGAGGAACCCAGAAACAAAAAAATATACATATATATTAGAATTTTATACACAAGTGGAAAACAAATATCATATACCCTGAAGAAGCACAAGGTTCCCGTGGATTCTCAAAGAAAGTTGATGGATGGCAAAACCAGAGAGGGCCAGAGAGAGACAAAGACAGAGGAGGGGAGAGCTAATGAAAGAGAAGAAAATAGAGGATGGCAGGATTTTATGTTGGTTAAATATGCAAGCTATTTTTGACAGTTCAAATGGGCTGAACCTGAATTTGGTGCTCAAAATCAGCTCTTTGTAATTCTCTTGCTTCTCATCCCAGTCTCTTATTTCCCTTTCTCCGCATAAACAATTACCAAGTATAAATAAGCAGCAACCATTTGATACTATAACTATTGTTGGCAGGTATCAAGGAATATGTCCAAACGCTTGCCGGAGCAACCAGCACGTATTAATAGCATATCCCCATCTCTCGCACAATACAAACGAACCGCAGCGTCACAGATAAATTATACCATTTCACATTAATACCGTCAAATGTTATTCGCAATTATGCTAGAATAGTTTTACGTTCTATTAATCATAATCATTAATACCATAATGTCGATCTCTACTCATAATATGAACCCGGATTCTCTCCAGTCCACTGAAAAATGGTGATTCCATTTCAAGTGCAGAGGTGAGTTCTTCGAGGAGGAGGTCCATGGAAAGTGAGGACTTGATATGTTAGCGAGGAAATTAAAACAGGATGAGCAGGATTTGTTTCGGGAACTTACAACAATATTTATGTGGTTTAGCCTAACCCAGCCTTCCTCTTGTTTTTCAAAACTTCCATTTTATCTCTATTTTTTCACATTTTAGTCTTCAGCAATAACATGTAAAATTGTAATTTAAACCATATGGTAGTCATTTTTCAGTAATTTTAATCTCTTTAATATCATTTTTATAGTTAATAGACCTTTTAATTATCTAGTTTTGTAAATACATTTTCCTCCTTGTAAAAATATAAAAATTTTAAAATTATTGAAATATAATTACCTGATAGTTTAAATTAAGATTTTAGAAATTGTTTCGTATAGTGAAAAGAAAGTAAGGATAAAATGTCGGTATTTGAAAATAAAAAAAATAAAATATAGGTTAAATCAAATTATATGGATATCTGTAATTTTTCCTTTGTTTTGCTTGAAAACTAAAAAGCATTACTTGTTGCTTTGTTTTGTTTGAATCCTAAAAAGACATCCCTCATCGCAATGAGAAGCCTGACTTCAGGGGACCGGTATGTTGCTGTTATCAACTTCTACCTTTCTGTGCAAATGACTCTTGCCACGACAACATGCTGATATCCGAACCCGGAGGCTGTTAATCTCATGCTACCAAACTAGCTATATGGCATAAATTTGTTGCGAAAATATGTAAATTAACTATTTATATTTAGATGGCTAATTATAGTTCTTTTCCAATTAAATTGACCATCAAAATTTCATGTGGAGGGATATTTGCTACAAACGATTTGGATTTATTGTAAATTGGCCACCTGTGAAAGCAACAGTTAAAATATATCATTATCTCATGAAATATTTCATGAAATTGGTGATAATATGACTAATTGAAATAGTAAATTATATAATTTATTCCTAAACCATACGCTCTTATACAAACTAATCCTTGAACTAAAAAATAAAGCACAAGAACTATACAAATGTTCCAATTTCAAGTTTGAAACTCAATTTTAATTATAAGATTTTTGCCCAAAATATAGGGTTATCTTTGCCCATGAACCTCTGACATATTGAGATAACCCACCATCCCTCATCCCCACCGGCTAAGAATGTAGGAGACTTTTGCATTTCATTTTATAGATTGAAAAATTATAACAATCAATGATAGGTCTTTATTGTTAAAGCAATTACAAGGACTACATCTTTCAATCTTTGCAGTGCTACCTCTCTTGCCAAAAAATAACCAGCCAGACCTCAAGATCTCTCTTACCATAATGACTATTCACTTCATTAATTAGGACAAATTTTGTCAATCTTATATTGGGGCAAATTTTGTTAGATTGAGGTTTGTATTTATATTCATATACTTCCATTGATGTTTAGTGAAATATATATATATATATATATATATATATATATACTATGACTGCATAAAAATGGAGAATGACATCAAGAGCTGTGCAAGCTCCGATTTAATAGAAAATCATCATCTCTCAAGGGATTGGCAAAAGGTAAAAGATAATTAAATTGTCAAATGCAAAAGGTTATAGGCGTTTTATAATGTTGGACAAAGATTTATGGACAAAATTAGGTATTTTTATCTTCTTTTATAGACACAATGGTCGTCACATCATCAAAATTACAAAAAAATTTAACGGTAATGACATTTGTTGGTCAATTTAACTGTAGACAAACTATAGTGGCCAATTCAATATCCTATAGTTGCTAATTTGGCCCTTTTGCCTAAATTTGTCAAACCTTGATGAATCTGAGGACTTGATGGTCCTCACGTTGCCTGTGTTGTTCATCCAGTAAGGCATTTTCAATTCTCACCAATATACACAAAAACGAGAGGTAGTCGGTAGTTTTTTCACGGGCAATTATCAGTGTAACTTTACAACAGAGAATGCTGGACCATCAACGAGGCGGAACCGACGCTTACAAGTCCAGCTACCAGTGGTTCAGGGAAAATTGTGTCTAGTTCTGGGCATTGCGAGTGATCAAACCTTCAAATATTGCATAGAGGTCCTTGTTCTCCGCTCCGAAAATCTCTTCAGCTTTCCGTAATGTCTCCTGAATACGGGAAAATAAAGCACGCATCAAAAATTAAGAGTAAGAGCAGAATGAATGAGCAAGCGAGAGAGAGAGAGAGAGAGAAGAGGTTGGGCACCTCTTTTGATTGCTTGTGGGAATTTAGCTCCTTCACATTGGCCAGAAATGCACCAAACTGCTCGTATGACAACCGGGTCCTGATGAGACGAGGCAGAGATCAGGTGTGGAACTTACTATGGCCATGCATTTAGGCTATGAACAGAAAAACCTCAGCGGGAATTACAAACAAATCAATTCTCTCGAATTTGGCAACATGGTTTATCAAATGGCTTGAGGGAGCAACGGAGACTTCGGGATATAAACTTGTTAGTGGGTAGCCCTTTATTCTTAAACTAGGTGTCCAAAGGGCAAACCATCAATATCATATCAGTCTGTGACTTGAGCAGTCTCCAGTCTCCCCTGCCTAGTAAATTTATGAATTATCAGCACAAACCCCTAAGGCCTACAATCAGGACAGAGAACTGTTATGCAAAAGGCCAAATCTGCTCTCAACAACTGCTTGTATCAGCCGGTATATGTTTACAAAGCTACAACTCAATCACAGGCACAGACTAGCATAAGGATATGTTTACCTGACTAAGCGGAAGAACTCTTTCCCATCAACACGAGTGCGTCCTGAAACTCAACAACGATGAAGATATCAAATAGTCTTGACATAAATATTTCATTGCCAGCCTGGGAAAACAGATTATCAAAAGTACAATGTACTTTACCATTTATTTTTGCCTTCTACAAGTTATAAAGAAGAAAACAGCAGTTTTTTTTGAAAGAACCCATAACCAGCACTACACGAACCGAAAACTAATCAATGGCGCTCTTAGTTTTTCTTTAACCAATAGAATGCCGCTCGCTGACATATAAAGCTCTTTAGCAAGTTAATTTCTTTCTGTTGTAAAGTTTCAGGATTTTATTAAACATGTTTCACACAATTGAAGCCAGAAGAGAATTTAGTTGGCACTTCCAACCAAAAGAGCATTCTAGTTTTCCCTAATGCGTCACAAGAAATAACTGTTTCAGAACTAACCACTAGGTGTTTCTGAACCTTGGCTTGAAAATACAAAAGACCTATCATTAGACATGCCCCTTGAAGATGAAAATGAAATTGAATGTCGCCTTGGGGAGACAGGTTTTGATGTCCTAGTTGGAGACACAGAAGCTGATAGGCTTGGAGGAGATGCTGGAGGAGTTACACGAGGTGTACTTGTTTGTGATGCCAACAAGAGACTGAGAGAATAGCCAGGCCTTGAGGCTGCAATTCAAAGGTGAAAGAGTAAGGCACACTAGGCAAGAAAAACATAAAAATTCACTATATTTGATGCTGTAAGCTGCTAAGATTTTGCCACTTTTATCATATTCAGATATGGTGTTTCCATGGCCTTTAGATGGTCATGATGGTAGAAAACTCAAAAGAATGAACCTAATAGAATGTTTGAATAAAAGGCTTATTGATTTCATTTGAATAATAGTTCAAAAACCAATGTACCATCTGTTGCACGCTCCTCCACAAAGGGATTTCCCACTTCAGAAAACTGGCTGTGCATTGAAGAAGTTCTTGAAGGTAGCAAGCAAACATCATCTTCTAAAATTCACACAGAGGAAAAAAGAAAAAAAAAAAAAGATCAGAACATGTAGTAAAACAGGCAGGGAGCTGCTTGAACTACTAGATTTACAGCATCCTCTCTCTTCTTGCAAAAATAGAACACTATGGCATCTGTCTGCTCTCGTTTGCTCTCCCCCCTTACTCCTCTGCTTTTTGACTTCAACAATATGATACACTTTGCGGACTAAGAAGGATTGTTGCATTGCAGTGCTAGAATATGTTAACTTTTGTCTGCTTTCTTGAAATTCTCTCCCATCCTTCCACCGGAAAAAGATATATTGACTTCGCAGTTCCCATAATTATCATGATGCTAATAAAGTCTTACTTTTTGAGTTCATCATTTTATGAGACCAAAGAAAGCTGGATGAGGTGCATGTTGACCCATGGCAAGTTTAATCTTATTTTTCCATCCAACTAGTGGACCACCAGAATAGCAACTAGAGCATGCAAATCCATCGGAAAGCACAGTGACTTGCACAACTTGTTCTGTTCATCTAAGAACTGGTAAGAAGAAATAGAGGCACAAGTGAACTAATGATGCTATTTAAATATGTATTAAAAGAAGTTCAGCGAATTTTTCTTCAAGCAGCTTCCTTCCAAAATTATGATGTGGTACTTACATATAAACGATGACACCTAGGACCAGAATCAGAAAAAGTAAATAGATTTCATCAAGGGCTAAGGGGAAGTATTCACCAACAAAAGGAAGAGAACACTGGAGGCAGAAAAGGTCGCCTCTCTATCCTAAAATCATGCAACACTTAAACCAAAGTAAACAGAAAAATCGAGATGTTGAAAATGCAATGTATGGTCCTACCTGATGGAGTTGGCTTTGCAATAATATGCGGAACTCCAGCCTGTCAGAACAAAGCATGTTGAAATCAAAACTTCATGCCTATGAATTGCAACAATCTGTTCCAAAATTGACTAGAAGCAAACTTACAGAGCCATCCTCATCCTCTTGCAGTGACTGCATAAGCGTCCTTCTGAAGACCTCCAACTGCAATCACTTAGAGCAGTGAGACTTCACTCTACATTTCCCTGGTATATCGTAGCTCATCTGAACTTAACTCCCCCCCTGTCGCTCTCTTGTTTTTTTAAAAATAATTTTTTAAAAAAAACTTAAATAACAACTTATGTTGCTCTTCGGCAGCATTCTTAAATGGTGATATTGAATATTTATTTATATTGTGAATCATGTAAAATGTTCCCACCATCTCACTCCCATAGGCTACAATAGTTTCATAGTTACATTAATCCGAGTTGGCCCAAATGATCTTATGCCATCAGAACCATTAAAATAGAAGATCAAAACCTATTTACAATAAGGCAAACAAACTCATCGACCAACACACCGAGATAAATTAAGGGCTTTAATCGTTCAAGGTTCAACTTCAACCAAGCCCCTATATCTTTCATTGAGCTGTTAAACCGATCAATTCACAATAATAGACCAAAGTTAACAGCTCGAATTCACAAACTCTCACTGAAAGTCTTCACCAACTACCAGAAAACCCAATCAAACTTAAAATCACCCACAGACTAAATACCTAATCAGTTGAAAAAGATGCTGCAAGTACAAGCTCAAGTGCGACGCTGACTTGCCTTAGAGACATCTCTCTGAAGCTTCCTCACAGTGTTGGTCAGCGAAGCGTTGTCTCTCAACAAGCTCTCCTGAACCCAAATCACAGCGTCAACTTCCAATCCAATGGCTAACCAGAGCATCAGCAACAGAAAGAAAATTGCTAAACACAAAGGAAACAACAGATAAACGGGCCGGGTGGAGGGACCTTCTCCTGGTCAGCCCGGGCGAGTTTATCGGCAGCGTCGGAGAGCGAGGCGTCGAGGGAATCGAGCTGGGCCTGGAGGTCGGCGATGAGCTGGTCTCGGTCGGCGAGCTGGGCGCGGAGAGAGGAGGCCTCGGATTCGAGGGAGGAGACACGTGTGGAGAGAGCAATGGAGGTGATTTTGCGGGCGATGTCAAGCTGCTGGAAAGGATCGGACGGTAGAAGTTGCAATACCTCATCGGGAAGATCGAAGGTGGGAGCACCCGATTCTTTCGCCAGCATTTCTTGCTGTTTCTCTCTCCTGTCCTTTACTTTTCTTTTTCTGTTTCACTTTTCTTTGTATTTATTTTTCCGAGGTCTTTTTTTTTGTAAAAGTACAAATGTATACCACCGGAAGATTGGCTTCGCAGGAAACGTGTGGCTTTCTTTCAATAGAGTGGATGGACATGGAAGACGGCGGCTGGGATACTGGACAGGAGCCACGGCCACGGGACTAACACATTAAAAGTTTGAGAAAATTGGGCCTGTGGCCTATAATTTTTTATTATTATATTACTTTGGATTCTAATATACGTTTTTTACATAGAAAGTTCCTAACCTGGGTATTTTATTTTTGACCTTGTATAAATGAAAAATATTAATATAAACAAAAAAAAGCCACCATGGAACCTTTGTCAAATCAGAACTATCCTACAATTAGCAATAGTGGCACAAGAATATTGCAAAAGATGATGAAAACTAGGGCTTATATGGGATTAGCCCAAAATCACTCCACATTTACAAATGTGTAGCTTCTCTCTCGTTCAATTTGATTGACCTCCACAGCTGCTAGGATTATTGGCTGTCACCGTCTCCTAAGGTTCCAAGCTAGTAGACCTTTGACACTGAACTCTCCATGTTTAAATTCAAACACACTCAATTCCAAATCACATCTAAGTTAGGTTTCAAGGAGAAGTCTGTTATGTGAGATTTCAGCATGGGAGAATTTTGATGATCTTGGGGTTAGCAATATGGAGGACAACAGTACGAGTCTCAGCATGAGCAATATAAAGTTCGAAGCGCATCTAGGCCACTGAGGGAGACGCCATCGTTATTGAGCTTAATTTGGTTATCGATGTGGCAGCTGTGCACGAAAATTTGGTCTCGATTAGAACCCTTACTTTGGGTTATTTATTTGCTTCCGTATTTTAGAATATGATATGGCTTTTGCTAAAATTAATTCATGAAAATTTCAAATTGTTTTATGAAATTAAACAACTAACAAGGTGGGGGAGTGCTTTGTTTTAAGTTCTGTTTGTGCAATAGATAAGACAAGGTGAGAGTTTGGTGATAGTTCGTGGTTTTGGGCGATGGAGATGGTAGAGACAGTGAAGATAAGGGAGTCAACGGAAGGGATTGCTACATTTTGGGCTTTTACTACTTCTATTTTTTTTCTTTTTTTCCTTTTCTTTTCCATATTATCATAGCAGTTGACATGTTAAATTCATTGTGGCCGATCACCATGTTGGCATGTAACAATGTGCTTTTCATCCATATTAACGTTTTCATCTATAAAATGTCTAAAATGAAACACATAAACGATGTTAGGGACTTTCTATACAAGAAATATAGGTTAGGGTCCAAAACAATACAATAATAAAAGGTTAGGGGCCATAAATGCAATTTACTCTTAAAATTTTTTATTTTATTCCCATCATGGCTTAAATACATTTAATGCCCCTTTAAGTTTTCCAACTTGAACAAATTACCCCCTAACTGCACTACACTCAATTTGAAGTTATTTAACTTTATAAGACGGAACAAGTTTGTTCAGAGCTCAACGCAAAATGCACATGCTCTGCTACGGCATGACTGGATTCCGTGAGACAAGTTGTTGAGCTACGGTCATACTCATATTCCAGCTTCAGCGCACCACAACCGCGAGTCCTTTGAGCTTACCAATATCATGCAAGGATGATATATAAATAAATTGGGCTCAGAGGCTTCAAAATATAATATAAGAATGATAAAAACAGTAGAGAATCATCCTAATAAAGGCTACCAAAATAGTGAAACGCATAACCTTGCAACCATTTATAAGAACTGAGTAGGTCCAATAACTATCACACATTACATTATCAAATGTGCCAGCCGAAGGAGAAATTAACTTTGGCAACAACTTCACACATATAGCCCTGAAATTCATTTTATTGTAGCCATCCCATGCGCATATAGTGTTGTTATCTTAAATCGCCGAAATTTTTGGAACAAAAAAAATGATGATTGAAATTTAGAGGTTGAATTATTGGGACAAAAGTTCAATTTTTTGTGCTTATTAGAGTAAAATGAAGATTAAAGTGCTTAATCAAGAAATCACACGGAAATGAACTGAAAGTTGCTCTAAAATGAGAAGTAATTAAGGCACGTATACGAATATGATCTCACCTACAATATTGAATAAACATATGCCTCTGTCGTTAATGAAAAGAAAGAAAGGAACATTATTCTTAAAAATAATGAAAATTTTCCGCCAAGTAACTCTGTTTAGCAAAGGGGAAATGTAGACAGGCGAATTGGGCTTCTAGAAATCTAATTCGTTTTAATTTAAGTCAATTGACTTTAAATTTTTTTTTTTTAATTTTTACTTACCCAAAACTAATTTTAATTAAAATTCAATGTTATGTAGCTGCAATAATCAATTGAAAATAAAATTTTTGTAATCTTACTAAATTTTTATGAATTTTTACTAAGGTTGGGTACCCATTTGGGACAAGAATAAAAGGTAAGGTACCCCGGTGGACTTTACTCTAAGTATAAACATATAAGTTCAAGGGCTATTAGGACATTTTGACTTTATATTTCATATTCTTCTAGAAAAAGCATTTTATATAAATTATACATTTGAGTATTTGAATCTCTTGTATTTATTATGTATCTAAAAAAATAGTACTCATGTATATATGCAACCTCTCTTTAAAAAAATTATGAATCTGTCATTATGGTAAGATAGTCACATATACTCTCTACCTATTATGTCCGCATATATTTATATTCCAATACTACCCTTTCTATCATAAAAAAGTGTAAATTTATTAAATCTTAAGTGTTGCCCCCCAAAAATGAAGATATATTCGAATCAGATTAATGATATGTATTAAACTCGATATATACAAAATATGTGACACATATATACAAATGAAATTAATGATGTATTACAAATATATAAGTAAAAAAAATTCATTTGAATAATAATGTATTTGACATCATCTATAAAAATAAGTGTATTCTTTTTTATATATGTAATTATTTGTTAGTTTGATTCTGTTTATTTATTTATATATATTATAATGTGATATTAAAATTATTCATATATTACTATGGGGTAAATTACACCCGTGGCCCTTAACCTTTTATTATTGTCCTATCTTATAGCTTAACTCCAAAATCTCACATAGGCAATCCTCAACCTCGTTTCTTTGTTCTATTTTAGCCCTTTGTATGAAAAAAATCATTTAAAGTGACGAAAATGACCACGTGGCATGGCAACATTTGGCAATTGCTACACCGGCACACCATTTCAACTAAACGTCAGAAGTGGCAGGACCCAATTCCTTTGTTAAGGGTATTACTAGTAAGAAAACGCTGTTTCGCATTCTTCCCCAGTTTTTGGTAGTGCAAGGCGAAGCAAAGAGTAGTAAGGGAACCAGAGAAAGATAGCTAGGATTTAAGTGGTGATAGAGAATAGGTGCATGAGATTTTAGTGTAGGGACAAGAATCGCAGAGAACTATGTTAGAATCAGGAATCAAACAGCAATGGTCGCGGAGTCAATGAAAAAAAATGTGTCTAATGAGTGCGCAGCCTACAATAAATGTTATTGCTTTTTCTATGGAACTTTGAGGTGGGAAAGCAGGTAGTGATGTGGGTATTTGGGTTAGTAGGGGCGTTAGGTGTAGTGAAAGAAACAGTGGGGTGTGTGTTTGTGTGTTTATTTTTTGTTTTTTATGTATATGATGGAGCCATTCAGGCTCGCTAAATGATAGTTTTGCATAAAAAATTGAAGTGTGCATTGGAATGGTAAATGGGGAGGATGAATAAAAAACTCTAAAAATGCATAATATTTTATGTTTTGTTTTATAACAAAGAGTCAAACTTGCATTGACTTGCGTTTGCTGCTTATAGTGATAGCTATTTCACATTAAAGATGTACCATGGCAGTTATTTTGGAAATCTGCCATTCAAGGCATACATTTAGATGTTTATCAATTACTAGGATTTTTGTAATAGGGACAAGTTCAGTTTAGCTATCATTGATAAAATGGTTGAAGAATTACGATATTCGGGGTTCATGGGCTACTTTTGGCTGTATTCTAGGATGGAGCTCGATAAAGGGTTATTACCTTTGAAAGATGAAGTGGATGTCATGCAAATGTTGATGTTGTGCCTTCTTGAGAATACATTGATTAAAGTTTATGTTGTAATGAAGAATATAGAAGATGAGGTAAAGGATGAGATGACATTTATAAGAAAAATGAAAGAAATGATTAATCCTAAGAAGTCAAGTATAGAAGAAATTGTTGAGGATGATGTTCACATTGATCAATCGAGTAAAGTTAAGGAAAAGCCATCTTCGAGCAAGAGAGAGCCTATAATGAATGCAAGAAAATTTTTGCCCTATGCTGCTGTGGAGTAAGAGGCCACTGACATGGGATGTCAAGTTACTAAAGAACAGCAACGTGATGTTGTATAAAGAGGTGCTAAGGTTGAGGGTGTTGTTTATAAAGTAGATGGTAGTGTGCATGAGGTATCAATAAAAGAGCAGGGTGAGGATTGTGGTGATCTTGAGGAGAAAGCCCAAAATCAGGAAAAACCTAATGCTGATAACAGCAATGATAACGTTGATGTTAAAAATGATGGTGGTTGTGAACAGAGTAGTAAAGAGACAACTGAAGATGATGATTTTTAGCCTGAAGATAGTTCGGAAAGATGCTCCACATAATTTGAAGAATCAAATAATGAGATACAGAATGATGATGATGCACTAAATGTGAAAGAGTCAGTCGAACAGACCAATATGGGTGGTAAGGTCAATATGGACATTGAGAAGGGGAGGCATACATGCATGGGATATAATTATGAAGTGGGTGATGAGGTTGAGGTTGACTCAAATGACTTATGTTCAATTCATTCTAATAGTGAAGATAATGATCCAAAATACCTCATTTTTAATGAAACTAGAGACATGTCTAACCCTAAATTTGGGGTAAGTCAGTTATTCACTTCTTTTGAAATATTAAAAAAGGTCATAAGAACTTATTGTGTGAAGTCAATGTGTGATATCAAGGTGCTCAAGAATGAAAGAATGAGGCTAAAGGCAAAGTGTAATGAAGGTTGTCCATAGACTTTATGTGCCACACCTACAAACTGTGGAATGGTGCAAATCAGGACATATATTGGAGAACACACTTGCTGCAAGGTTTCAAGACAAGAAATACAAATTAGCACTTGATAGCAAAAGTCTACATGGAAAACATTAGAAGTGACCCTAACATTTCAGTTTCAACACTTAAAAACTAGATAATTAAGGACTTTAATCTAGATATTCCTTGAATTAAGGCTTAAAGGGGGAAACATATAGCACTTGAAAAGATAAGAAAAGATGAAAGTGAGCAATTTGCCAAGTTGGCTGATTATTGTGGTGAACTTACGTAAACTAATCCTGGTTATATGTTCAAGTTATAGTTGGAAAATTTAGTATTCAAGAGAGTTTTCATATGTATTGAGTCATGTGCACAAGGATTCTTAACTGGATGTAGGCCTATAATAGGCATTGATGCCTATTTTCTTGACGAGAAGTATGGAGGGCAACTGATGGCTGCAATTGGGATAGATGGAAATGACTACATCTATCCAATAGCATAGGCTAGAATATAGGTTGAGTGCCAGGATTCCTAGCATTTGGTTTCTATATTTGTTAGCTGACAAATTGGGGATAACAAGGGACAACTCCAGAGATTGGACATTTAACTTAGTAGGCAAAAGGTAAATCACTGACAAATGGCTTATTTTTACACATTTATTACAAATTCATTGTAGTCATAAATATTAATATCTTAAAATTACAAACCCTATTCCAGCAATAGAAGACTTATTTCTTGACTGTGAACATAGGTTCAGTGTCAGACACTTGTACAACAATTTGAAGGTTAAGTTTCCTGAGGGTCTATTAAAGGAGTTAGTTTGGCCTGCTGCAAAAAGCAATTATGTTGCTCAGTTTAATACAGTTATGGAGAGAATTAAGACAGTAGATGAGTCAGCATGGAAATGGCTATTACTTGTTCTACCAGCACATTGGAGTAGGGCACATTTTAGGGAGTATAGTAAATGTGATGTGTTTTTTAACAATATCTCTGAGTGTTTTAATATGTTTATCCTAGATGCAAGAGATAAACCTATTCTAATAATGCTGGAAATGATAAGGTGCAAATTGATGGTCAGAATTACAAATAGAAGGAAGATTTTGGAGAAATACAAAGGACTTCTGTGCCCTAGAATTGTTGCCAAATTGAACAAGGCAAACAAGCCTAGTATGTGCATCCCACTGGGTTCTAATGGACCACAGTATCAAGTTACAACACCATCAGGTCAGTTTGTGGTTGATTTACAACATCAACAGTGCATTTGTAAAAAGTGGCAGCTATGTGGGATCCTTTGCCCCCGTGCATACTATACTATTTCAGCTAACAAAGGGAAACATGAGGATTATGTTTATAATTGCTACACGATTGAAGCTTGTGCAAAGACCTATAGTTGTGTCATCAATCCATTAACAAGTATGGAGCAGTGGCAAGATGAAGCACATTATACAATTCAACCACCTCAATTGGAGACCGTTAAAAAAGGTCAAAAACAGAAGAAGAGGATAAGAGAAGTTGGAGAACCTAAGAATGCAACTAAAATGAGAAGGTTTGGAATACAAATGCACTGCAGTATATGCAAGCAATCAGGACACATGAAGACAACATGCAGGCAGTTGACCTCAACTTCTCAAAGGAGAAAGAAATTAGAGGTACAGTACAAATGCCTTTTATATAACAACATTCTTTGTCTGAATATGCTATATGGATAGTAATGCTATATTTCTTTGTTTCAGGTAAAGAGAAAAGGAGCCTCAAGTCAACTTAAACTTGCTCAGGTCATCCAGAACTAAATTCCAAAAATGGCTCACTCACAACCTAATCTTGGCCAAACCTCATCAGCATTCATTCAGACAAATGAAAATGTTCCAGCTTAAGCAATGTGAAGACGGGGTCAACTAAAAAAGATTGTTAACATTTGAATGTAAAGGCAGTGGGCTTTTAGGACTATACATTTTTTTGTGCAGTTTGAATTACAAATGTGGCTTAGATGCAAATGTGTTTTTTATGGCTTAGATGCCAAGTTCTTGTGGCCAGAATTGTAGACCTTTTTAGGATTCAGTTCTAGTGGCCAAAACAGTGGCCAATTTAAACACTCAATTTTTTGTGGCCTTTATTTGTCTTGAAGGATTGTTAACCAAATTAATGAAAGTCTCTTTTGTGTATTTATTAAATTTTTAGTACTCTGGCCAATAGTTGCTTGACTACTTGTGAATGTTAGAAACTCAGAATACATTAGCTGAGAATGTTCTACAATAAAGGGGCCTAACATTAAGGATGGCAATAGGGCGGATCGGGCACAAATACCCCTTACCCGTCATCCATGCCTGCGATTTTTTTAGTACTCGTGACTTCACGGGTATCCATAAGTGGGTGAAAAATCTCACCCATGCCCACGACCCGCGGGTAATCCATATCCGCGGGTAACTCACGGTTTAAACTATGTTTTTTAAATTTCATAAAAATAAAATATAAAATATATATACAAAGTCATTCTCCACATATAATGCAACAAAATCATAACATACATACAAAAAAATATTTTATATGAATTAGTGCAAAATATTAGTTAAATGTATGTGTTATATCCCACTATAATTAATAAGTGGGAAATTTACGCTCGCGGGTTTTATGGGTAGGCAGGGCTGATTTATCCATGATGGATACCCCCTACCCGCTACCTGCCCGTACCCGCTCGACGAGTATGAGTTGCTACCCATGTCTTACCCATCGCGGGTATTTTTTACCCATTTACCCACCCGCCACGGATGGATATCCGCAGATCACAAATTTCACCCACCCACTTGTCATCCCCACCTAACATGAATGCAACATTAATGCAACAACATTCAAGTCTTAATTGAAACGAAGTCATTTGTAAAAGGTCATATATAAAACGTCATCACATATTATACAGTCTAAAATGAAATTCATTAAACAGATTGGGGTCATATATATTACTAACTTTAAAAGGTTTAGGTCCAAAATGAAATACCAAAAGACAAATTAGGGTCCAAAGTGGAACACATTTGTCTCCCACCCACTCCTACACTCTATCTCACCGTTAGCCCCTACCTAAAACACGACAACACCTCCCTTGCACCCTCTACACCACCCCAACCTCACCTACATAATATTATTTGCCTACCACATGTACCTATAACCATATCCTCAATACAACCCCTACTACAAGCATAAACAGCCAAACCTTCAGTTGCCTCGTCTTCGTCTTCTATTTTTCAAGTTCCACTTCCATCCTTTAAACCCATCTTAGTAATCCACCAACTACGTCCTTCATCTGACTTGAAACAGGTGGGTCATACCAATCAATGAACCCATAGCTCAAACATTTTAGGATATGGTTAGCATCCCTCCACGCCGTAAGGATTCTTGTAGGTGTGCCGCACAAACAAAGGCTCTGACTTGTTTCCTCAATGGATGCACGAAACCAAAATAAAAAGGTCAGATCTACAATTCCCTTCCCTCTCAGCCAATTTATGTCACTTCTCCTCTGAATTAATAGCTGTGTGCATTTATTCGCTCGAAACTCCAATTGAAAACGCAACAATGTTTTGGCGGCATCTGTTTCCCTTCATTTCTGATGTGGAGCTAAAGTGGTGTGTTGGTGTGGTAATTGCCCAACGATGGCACACCACGTGGTCATTTTCATCACTTTAAATGATTTCTGTCATACGAAGGTGATGAGTTCATAATTTATATATATTTATTTAATAATTTCCTTAAATTTTATCCTAACTTATTAAGTTGATAGGGCTATTAATGATGTTATTTTGTGTTTTGAAGGAATTAAAGGTATAGAGGCATTTTTGGACGAAAAGGAAATAAAACGGCTTTTTTCAACTTGGAACAAATTTTCATGGGTGGAGGAGTAATTAGCCCACTTATTCAATTTTAAGTGGGTGCTGGAGACATTGCCATTTTAGTAATTAAAGAGCAAAATCAAAGTTTGCACACCAGACTTCTCTCATTCATGGAAGGGATGGCAACGGGGCGGGATTGGGCGCAGAGCCACCGTACCCGCCACCCGCCCACCAAGCTTGACGGATGAGAAATGACGTCTGTGCCCGCCACCCACAGGTCACGGGCATCCTACGGATTATCCACCAATAAATTGAGTTAGCCACAGCAATAGATCAATGGTCGGAGCAACGTGAGTCGGCATGGCAGGGGAACTGAGGCGAAGGTTGCTGGTGGATCCGAGGAAAGAGGAAGCAGACGGGATGAGAGGACAATTACGAAAGGTGGAAAAACGGCTGGGACGGAGGTGGGCAGCAAAAGAAGTGGTGACCGCCATTGTTGTCGACCTAGAAGCTTAAGAGAGGGGAATGGTGGAGGGGAATGGCGGAGGAGCGAAAATGGGGGAGCATAAATTTGGGCAGAGGAAACAGGCAAAGAAAGAATAGATGGTTGAAAAATAAGGAACAAGCAAGGGTGGCAAGAGGTTTTAGGGTTACATGGTTGTTAAATGACACTTTAGTCATTTGACTTATTTATTTGTTTCATTTTATTCTTTTATTTTGACATGTTACAATTAAGTCATCAACAAACAAAGGAAAATTGTGGCGAGTTGCGGGTGTGGCGGGTTTACCCATGGATCCAAATTAAAATCCATGACGGGTACACGAGTGCAATTTTCATTAAATATCCACAATCCGTGGGTCGGATATCTGCAGATTGCTGATTTTACCCTACCCATTGCCATTCCTACCTGGAACTCTCTGCCAACACAAGCTTGCCATTGTTCCAAAATTGTTTCAAGCAATTCACCATCTCCAATAATAAAATAAACCAACAAATTGAAGTCTCCAACAATTAGGCACCATATTTGTTTGCTTTTCAGTTAGTGCTCATCTCACGAAGATTAAAAAAAAAACTGCCATTCACTTTGTCCTCTCTTGCATTGGCTTGAAACAATGGATAGCAATAAGTTGGCAGCCTTCCCTGGTGTTTTAGCTTGTTGATTTCTAGAAGACAAGCCAGTTAAGTGGTTGGATTTTGGTTTGCACTTGGCTGTAGAAAATTGCTTGATGCCCAAGGATTTGATGCACAGAAGCTATTCAATGAATTGTCTGAAAGAAAACTGCAAGTGAGCTGGCCAAATTTGGAGACTCCTATCCTCTGTTAATAACAGAAGCCCACTGTTGGAGTGCCATGTGCAACTTAATTGGAAGGACTTCAACGATTTTTTTTTAGGTATTTTACCAGCCTAAACTCTATCTTAAAAAAACACCCTTTGTTTCCGGGAGGATACGATTTTTTGGGAACGATAAAAGGGGTTGAAAGGGAACGCAATAGACAGAGGAAGTTTTAGGCTTTTATTTTTTTACTTGTGCTTTTCTATCTCGAACATGAGTGAGTAATTTTCTGATTCAGTTTTAGGGACGATTTCCATCGCCAACACCGGTTGTAAGGATTAATTTTTCTTGCATCAACTTTCTTTAAATTCAAGTATTTACTTCTTCGTTGTTCAAATTTATTACAATTAATTTTTCTGTTCTCGCTTATTAGATTGGTTAAGCGATTGCAAATCTGCTTGATTTTTTTTTAAGCGCTTAAGTGAAGAATTCGATTTAGAAGCAAGTGAATTGACTAGAGATTACTTTTATTTCTAGTTAGTTCATACGGAAAAGTGAGACAGGTTAAGTTGTTCAAGCTTTTAGATTATTGCCTGAAATAAGCTTTTATTCATTGTTCCCAATGCTAATTTTTGGTTTATTAGAAATTATTTTTCAATATCTGGTTACTCGAAATTAAGAAATTAATCTGAAGCTTTTTTTGGTTAATTTTACTATTGAATTCTTTGGGTTTTTTTAGCTTTAAAAAGAGTCTTGTTTATTTGCTTGGATTGAATAAGTACTTTTCTTTGATGATTAACTACATTATTAGAATGAATAATCAATTCTAAACTGAGGGTTTTTAGTATTAGTTTATTTCATTTTAATTCTACAGTTAATTTATTTCAGTATTCATTTCAAGAAAACCCTCCAATCTTTTATTTCAGTTTTCTAACAAGAAGCATTCGGTTAAAAAAAAATTCCCTTAGGATTCGACCTGGTTTTCACTGCTAGACTACAAATTTATTTATTTTGAGTTGTTAGGAATACCAGAATTATTTTTTGCGGTTTCGACGACTGACCAGAAGGGCTAAAATAAAACAAAGAAACGAGGTTGAAGACTGCCCATGTGAGATTTTGAGGTTAAGATCCAAAATAGGACAATAATAAAAAATTAGGAGCTACAAGTGCAATTTACCCTATTATTGTGTATGCATATAAATTTATAACATTGCTTGTATCATTTTTTCATATGTACATGTGTTTACGAAAACATAAGGGATCAATATAAAAAATAGTAAACAGGTCATAGAACAAAGGATAATTTTTTTCCCCCAACCCTAACTCTAACCCCTCCTAACCGGTAGAAGTAGAACCGCCGCATACCGAGGAATTTGCTGTTAGAAAGTCCCAGTGTGAGGAATTTGCTCGATCACGAATCCGCTACTTGTGTCCCCATAGCCATCCGCCCCCCCCCCCACGGCTTCTATTGTTCCATCTGAAAATGAACGCTTCATTGTTCCTCGTTATCACACCATTTGATGAATCGAAGGTTGATTTGAGACTAGGCAAATGATAAAGACCTTCTGATGGTGGTGCGACTTGAGGGCCGGAGAAGACGCGGATGGTGGCGATGCAGAGCTGTTGAGAGAGGAGGGCATGGGGCACAACAGGAATTTTTATACTTAGCATGAGTATGTTTGGAATTTAGCCCTGTATGGCCCACTGATGTTAAGCATAGTTGTGACCGATGCTTCAAGGTGTCAATGGATGAGCCAAGTAGAAGCCTGGGAGCCTCCCCAAAATTATTTGAAATTTAATGACTTTGGTTTATTTACCTTTTTGAGCGGGAAAATTTAAAAGAGGTACTAAAGTTATTGAAAACATAGATTGAAGTCTTTAAGTTTTTTAAGTGTATTTCCAAGTCCTAAAGCAGTCAATATTTTAAGAATGTTAAATGTTGTTCTCAAAATTGCAATAGGTAATAGTCTAATTACAATGAAAATGCAAAGCTCAAATAAAATATGAAACATTTATTTACGAGTTATGATTGAACTTATAATATTTTACAAGTCTTTTCTAATGTTATTTTTATTTTAACTTCTCTTTATCCTTCCTTTTTGACACTATCTACTTTTGAGTTATTCTTCATATTCTTTTTTAAAAAATCATTTTCCTTTTATATTAGTTCTCTCATTTTTTCTTTATTCTACAATTTTCTTTTTAGTCACTTCTACTTCTCAACCCTTTAATTTTTTTTCTTTTTGTAGCCAATTTTTATTTGATATAAGAAATAATTTTGTATATGATGCATTTTTTTACAATAAATTTTCTAATTGGCCTCCCCATACTTGAAATTCTTGCCACGCCACTGCATGGTATCCAGTTTTATGTCTGAGGTGTTTAGTTATATATAGAGAGCTTTTTTTATGGTAATCATGTATAAAGTTGTCTAGCTCTATGAATTGACTGTCCCACAATACTTCTTATTATCTAATTTAAATAATTAAAAAGTAATATTATATTTTTTTTATTATATTTCTTGTTTGATGGTGATAAAAAAGAAGTAAAAAAAATATAAAATAAAACTTCATAGTTTCTTTTATATTTATGAGTGTAAAATGTTAAGAAAATTGAATCTTACTAAGTCGTAATTTATAGTAACGAATTAGTAGAGAGATCATCTCTTTCATGTCAACTAACAGCAAAATTAATGTGGATAACTTCAAGGATATACTTTTGGTACATTGGAGGAATTCCTTTCGCAAGTTTATATCTAGGGTTGAAAACAAGGCAAACTGAACTGAGTAGTATGTTGATCATGTTTAGCTTAAAAAAACTATTGAGCTTGATATTTTGTTCATATTTCAATTGACAACAATATGAATGAGTCATAAATGAGGTTTTAACCAACCAAATAAGAGTCAAACTCGAGTTGTTTGTTTAAATTAAAAGAATAAGATAAAATCGAGCCGAATCGACCGAGTAATAAGTAAATTCAGCTTTATTTAATTTGTGTATCGAACTTAAAATTTTGTTCTAATTGGCTTAATGACACTCAAAACAAGTAATAAAAGAGTTTTAAATCAAGCTGTTCATTCATTTTTCACCATATTGACGTCTTATTAAAGTTAGATAAGTTGAGTATAATAAAATGTTCCTAACCTACTTAAACATCCCTATCTTCGTCATTCCATCTAAATAATTGGAAAAGGAAAAGAAAACGATAGAACATTATTGCAAAATCAATCCATCGTTGGCAAGCACTAATTAAAGATTCCCAGATGAAAGCTAAATCAACATTAAAGATTTCTTGAGCATTGTTTATTAGCTTTGGTTTGGTATAAAGTAGAGATAAGCACTAGCATTAGAGGATGTCTCCAATAGGGTAGCATGGTTTTGCTATTAAAATCCTTGACTTGGTCGATGCACAGGACACGTAGTCCACATTTTTTAAAGGGGTTTAGCATCATTTTTTAATGCTTTGTTTCACACATGTATAGCCGCCCTTGATATCCAGTTCCTTTTTCCAAAAGGTACTTTCACTTTACTCTAAAAAAGTAGCGCTGTTTTTCAGAAAAACAAAACGTTAGTAATACTGTAAACAAATTAAGTGAAACGATTTCTCTCGAATTGGTTTTTTTTTTAAATAAAGTATTGATAATTTTTTTTGTTACATAGCGATTATTTGCTTAATTTATTTACTAACTGAACATTTATAAGTAATTACAAAAAACCCTCTCCCCGAGATTTGGAGAAATCTATAGTTTTATCTTCACTGATTCAAGCACATACTATCATCATCTTAAAAGGTTAACATATCTACACTTTCTCTCTTCAATCTTAACTCTGGTAATGACTTGTAAAAAAAAAACTCATTTTATCCCCCTAGCATTCTTAATTTAATAATTTTACCTACCAAACATAAGAAAACTCTCTCTTTCGCAATTCTTCTTTCTTCTTCTCTCCCACCATCAGTCAACATCATGGCCATTTTTGAGAGACCGGAGGTCGTTTGATTTTAGAGAGACAGTAGGTCATCTGATTGGAGATAAAGGAGCAGCCAGAAAATTTTTTAGTGGGGGTAAAAATTATATATATTAAAGATAGTGGAAGCAAATGCTCAATTTATCATAAATTTATACCTAAAATTTGTAATTTTTTCAAAATTGAGTGAGGGTTATTTGGCCCGCTCGATTCTAAGTGGCACTTGCCTCTGTCTGGAGAGAGCCACGTAGGAAAGATCAAATCGGATCGAGATTAAGTGACAAATGGTGGCAATTCTAGTCGTTCGCTATTTTAGGTAAGATTGAGCAATTCCAACCATTCACGATTCCATCACCGAATCTCCGTCGCAATTCCATTGCCGAATCTTCGTCTTGAATCTCCGTCACCGAATCTCCATCGCCGAATCTCAGTCATTGCCTCCGTCACCTCGTCGTCCTCGTCGGTCATTGCCTCTGACCCGATCCTCTCTCTTTGATTCAATCGTGCTTGCTGTACTCCCAGCCCATACTTCTGTCGCTGACGTGCTCAATCGGAGATGAACCCACTCACCGGTTGTAGCGATGATGGTGAGGAAACCCGAGTCCCTGAGACAATGAAGCAATCAGAGAGAAAAGAAGAAAGAAGAAAGAAGAAAAGAGGAAGATATAGTTTCTTGTTGCTAGACTAAAGTTGGGGCAAAGTTTTTATGAAATAATGTTTGGAGGGCAAAACAATTTCCCTTTTCTGTGTAAGGGTAAATGTAGTTTAGTTTAGGTGTTTTAATAGATGTTAACGGCGGATGAGGTAAATGTAGGGATTTTCAGCTTTTTGGGGGATGTAGTGTAGTTTTTTGAAACAATGAGGATATAAATGTAGGTTTCACTAAACCTCCAGAGGTTTTTGTAATTTTCCTTAGTTTTTAAATCATTCTTTAAAAAAAAAGGTAAATTTCCCTAATTTCTAAATTATTCAACTGATTATAAATTAAATAGAGTCTAATCTTTCAAATGACATTAATTTTAAACAAAAAATAATAATAAAGATAATGTACTACTTTTAATAAAAAACTACAGAAAAACAGTATCAATCTAGAAAAGTATGAATTGAAGTCTTATTCTAATGGTAACTTTAAGTACCCATGAGTTGTCATCTCATTGTTGTCTGAGTGGCAAAACGTAAAGGGGATGCAACCCAAACCCTGCGTGCGTGCGAGTCTCTCCTTCTCTTATTTCCTTAATCTTTAAACTTGTAATGCTCCCACCATTTTGAAATAATTGGCTTTTCTTACTTTTTTTGACTGAAATTTAACTTGAATATATTTATATTAATATATATTAAAAAAATTATTAAAAATGATATTTACAAATTTTAATCTTTAAAGTTTTATTTTCATATAAAATATTCATATTTTTATAATAAATTTTGATAGAAATAAAATTATAAATTAATTGCTATGAATAGTAAAAATCAATTTTTGTGAAAAAAAAGGAATATATTAGTTTGTGTACCAAGAAAGGAAAAAGAACCCAAGAGTTATCTTTCACATCACAGCAAAAGCTAAGATGTCTATGGAGAAAAAAAAAATCCTATTATCTTTTCTTCTCCTCTTTAAAAATTTGTAATTTGTATGGGTAGTAAGGAATTTAGAAAAAATAAGAAAAATAATTAATGCATATTATAGTATAATAGAAAGACTGTGATTATTTGATAATCTATAATAACCGTAATTTGTTGTGAATCATTAATCAATATGACGTCAATATAATTCAAGGATCTCATGGAGTCACAGGTACGTCGACAATTGGCAATAAATTATGATCGTCGCGGCTTGACTAAAATGGCAGTCTAAGATCCAACAAAGCTTCTACCTACAGATTCGCCAAAAGGCAATATTTTTTAACTATCAATTAACTATAAAAATAAATATCATACAGATTGAAATTATTTAAAGATAAATACTATATAATATAAATTAAAATTTTAAAAATTGTTATTGGACTATATTAAAAAGGTAGGGGTAAAGTGTAATTTCACTTAAACCTGAAAGAATAAATTGTAATTATCGCTTATAATAAAATTATGAGTAAATTATGTCCGTGGCCCCTAACTTTAATTATTGTACCATTTTAGACAATAACCTTGATTTTGTGCATAAAAAATCCTTAACCTTGTTTAACTATTCCATTTTGAACATTTTGTATATGGAAACCATTAGTGTGGATGGAAATGCCACATGACACGCCAACATGGATAATTTGCCATTGTGTCACAATAAATTAATTAGCAAAACTTTACATTCTCTGAAAAAGGGTTGAAATTTCACCTTTAACCCTTATCCCAATGAACCATAAACTTCCTCACCTACTACTGCACCCCTAGGGCTTCACCACTATTGCCCGATGCTTCCAACAATCGGCCACCGATAGTCCACGACATCACCACACACAAGAAGCCCACGAAGCTACCATTCCTGTCCCTCCATCATGTAAACCGTCACTCGTTATGCAAGCATCCCTCCGTTGATCGTGCAAACCAACAGAGCTATTTCATGCCCCCAATCCTAGCCACATATTGCCCCCAAATTCGGCCCATTGAACATGGGCCACCATGTCAAAACATCCACGTGACATGCCACGTATCATTGTCCATCAACACTGACGTTTTTCATCCACAAAAGGTCTGAAATGAAATATTTAATCAAAGTTAGAGGTTTTTCATGTACGAAATCAAGGTTAGGGTCTAAAATGATGCTATAATTAAAGGTTAGGAGCCACGAACACAATTTTACCTATAAAATCATGCATATTGTCAATCATAAGGCAAAAATAATGTATAAATCACTAATATTTACAAGTAAGCCCGAATCAACCACTGGCTTTTTTTTTTTTTTTCAGCATAATAGACTACCAAGATTATTAAACCAATCCAAATCCACGATGATCACCCCAATCCTTCCAACCACACCCTCATTTGTGTTGCTGCTATTAGTTGAGTCCCCGGGGCTCTGTCATGGCCGCTACTTGTTACTAGAGCCATCGACATTGTCTACTACAAAGCCCAATAGGTGGCTGACCTCTATTTGCTCTTCATCACGAGCTTAACTTTCTATCCCTCAATGAAGAGCTTTCATTTTCTTACCTAATTTCTGAATTTCAACAACATGGCACGACTACTAGTACGCTGGGCCGACAGAGGTGAAAGTGGGGATCTTCTGACATTGAGTAGTAAGTACTGCTAACAAATGTTCACGATGGGCTATTGGAAATTGCCTTGGTCTTGGCTTGGTTCGATGAAGGTGGTGATGGAGTATGGCATTGCTCCTTGTTTAGGCACAACAGGAACAATTTGGGGGGTGTCTGAGGTAGTAGGTCACAATGATTTGGTCCCAAGTTGGTGGATTACAAAGTTGGTCCGATTAGTAAAGCTCGTAGTTGAAATGTTATATCCTTTAATTTCATGGATGCTATGAACAAAAGAAAAAAAAAATGTAAGAACTAAATTTAACGTTTTATGATGAAATAACTAAAATAAGTAAATAATTTGAGTTAACTTAAAAGTATTAATTTTTAATTCAGGCAAGAAAATGTCAGTGGTCAATTTAAACCAACCTACAAACATTAATGGCGTTTTCATTATTTTTGCTTAAATCAAACTTTTAGCAAGTTTTTTTGTCACTTATGAGAGTAGAGTCGTGGATTATTGTAATGGAACTAATGATCGGTGCTTATTACTCATTCTGCCCACAGTGAGCACTGTGCTGTGACCGTGTTTGACTCTGTGAGTTTTGGTATGATTCAATTTTTTATATTAATTATTACAGAAAAAAATAAAAAATACTCATTTGTCCCGTATTTTTTATGTAATATTTATTATTTTAGGCCATCCTAAAATTTATCAATATTTCTATATTTAATAAATTAATTTTAAAAAACTATCATTTCATTATTTATTTTCCTAATTTATGTGTTAAGTTAGAGGGGAAAAAAATAAAAAAAAAAACATATAAATGTTCTTCTTTTTCTTAATTTTTGATATAGATAAAATATTTTAAACAATTTGAAATGGAGGTAGTAAATTTAGAAATCATGCTATTTTATCTAAGATTTGTATATAAATCCATCTATTAAGGATTATAGCGGGTAAAAAAAGAAAACGAAATGTTTGCTAATGGAAGAGAGAGGTACACTAAAACCATACTTATTTGTTTTAATGAAATTTCTTTTCCATTAATTGTAGTTATACGAAATTTATTAATAAGATACAAATGTTGAACTCCATAAAGACAATAAGCTCAACTCATGTTATTTATAATATCCTTGCAATACCGTTTTACACAAAGAAACTGCAGAGGTGGCAAAGCATCTCCAAGGATTTGGTGGGTTGCAGACAAACTTGATGGACGAGATGGAGTTGTTGAAGGAAACGCAAGATGGCAAGGTAGATTTGATGGGAAAGGACATCGACTGTTCTGGGTAGGTAATGCTGACAATTATAGGAAGGAATTGAATGTTCAGGTGTCAACGAAAAGAAACTAATATCATATCCCATTCTGTACAACTATGGACTAACTTGTTACATTTTACAAAGTTGGGAGATTAAGTCATACTAAGTTAAAGTTAAGGGACTAACTTGTTTAAGTTGATAAATTTAAGTGATGAAATGTACACCTAGGCCTTTTAATAATTAAATAACATTTAAAAAATATTATTTTATATTTACAGAAAGAAAAACTGATAATCTAAAATATTCATTAATAGTACAAAAATAACCAATTGAAAGAAAAATCTAAAAAATAATAACTTACTAGAAGGTTGTTACCAAACAATTTAAATCAATATTTCAGAAGTTAATATCATATAGTGAAGAAAGTAAGGGTGAAGGGTGAAAGTGTGTGTTTCCAAACCTCAGGATTCTAATTGTAATCTCAATAACTCTGGCTAATGACTTTCGGACAACATTTAAAAAGTAAGGGCAAAAATATACATATTCAAATGTCAGAAGGGTAAGTGTAATATGCAAAGTTCACGATGGTAACTTGGGGTAATTGTTATGATATTAACATTTCAAATTCTACTCTCTTTTTGGGTCAAAATTGTAAATTTTTCTTTTTTGGTACTTTGAACTACAGTCGCTGTTGCGCTTGCGCGGAACCTAGGGGCTCCAGCTGTAATTTGAACTTTTTAGCAACTCTCTTCTGCAAAATCAAATTATATATATATAAAATTTTTTTTATACTTAATAAACTGTTTAAATAATTAGTTTCATCTCCCAATAAATGCAAACAACCTTTTTCTATAGAACATGAGCTGTTCAAATCAATAGGCATTTTTAGAGCCCACTGATTTGGGTATACCGGAACTGTGCATCTGATTGACTATCTAGTTACCTAGATGTAATAATCAATTGATTGTTAAAAAAATTAATAAAATTTAAAAATATTATAAAAATTTTATTTTAATAAATTATTACAACTACATAACATTAAATTTTAAATTAAATTACGAATACGGTGTAATAGTCTTTTACATATTGGAGTTGAATAAAAAGCATCGGGTAAGAGAGTTTCTTAAAAGCCAAAGGTGAACTTGTAATTAGAATAAAAGCGTCAGGGGCAACCTGGAATTGACTACCATAAAACCTCCAAAACACGACAACTAACCCCGTTATCTTACCAACTGAAACGTCGTGTCTCACGGAGGGCATCGTGTCAGCTAAAAGCGATAAGAAACAGAAAACGACAACTAACGACGTCAAGGGTATCCGTTTGACCTAGTCTTTAGTAGGTCCCACAGGAAAACAATCACATACCAGATGGGACCTAATGTGTTGGACCGACCCTACCCACCCGACCCAATTTTCTATATATTCGCCATCTCTGTGCACCGGAGCTGTGCAGAGAAAACCAAAAAAAAAAATAAGGGTTCGTTTCCGCCGTTTCTGTCCCTTCCTGCTTTTTTCGTTCTGTTGTTTTTTGTCGATTTTGCGCTATGGGGACGGAGGTGTTGCGGCCGCAGGATTGCCTGACGGGGAGGATCGGGGTTTCTCCGGTCTCGTTCTCTCGCCGGAGATATGGAAACGCCTACCCCCATCCGAGCAACTATTCCAACGCAAGGTGTCACCGGAAGCCTGTGCGGTCGGAGCAGAGGAAACGGTACGGGTCGTCTCAATCGGAGCCGTCGATTTCGAGGAGGTCGCAGTCCCCGGACAAATCGAAATCCCCGAGGAAAAACTTGGTGATGGAGAACGTGACGATTTTGAGGCGTGGGGAGCCGTTGGATCGTAAGGCAAAGAACAACGAATCGTCGAAGGAGGACGGTGGTCTGATCGTGATGGGTACGGGTCGTTTGGGTCCAGGTCCCGAAATGGTCCCAACGGATATCCGGATCGTGGATGCGAATACGCCGATGACAAGGAAGGCCGACGTTTATGCCGGGTCGGGTTTCTATGTTTCTCCGGCACCCAGCTCGCTTCCGCTGCCATCCTTCTCCAAGAAAAAGCAGGCAGCTGTCGATGACTCGGCGACTCGGGATCTCCGTCGATTGCTGCGGTTGGATCTCTAAGATCACCTCTGAGGCCCAGATCTCAAAGATCCCGTTGTTGACTTGGATCCGAAAAAGAACGTTACCGCCCTGGATTTCACCTTTTTCAGGATCTGCTTCCGCCGTGATTTTTTTAAACGGGGGAGAGGACTGAAAATCCGTGGAACATAAGGGGCTAATCAGGCAAAAGCTGGAAATGGTTGTGTGTGGGTGGGGGTTATTAATTAGTATTGTGGACCGGAATAGAAGAGAAGAAAAAGAAGAAAAGTTGCAAGGATTAAGGAGGTTGGTTTAAGTTAATGTGTTGTGTTGGAAATGGCATGTGAATATTGTTCTGCACCAAAACTGTGAATTGATCTGTAACGTGTAAGAGGATTGTCGAACCTATTGTTCCCTCAATGTAGAGACTGATAATGGGGAGAGAGCAGATTTCATTTCATATTTCCTGTTACTATTTCCTGCAAAGATCTCTTTCGTTTGGAAGAGCAAGAGAACAAAAACGATGCCCATTGGTTATGACTTAATGCGTTTGGGTTGGGTTAGGTTGGGTTGATTTTGTGGCGGCGTGTTGTCCAAGGCGTCGTTTGTTTTGTCCCCACTGGGCAGTCTGGGCTGAGCGTTGCGCTAAAATTTGTGGTCATCTGGAGCTTTCAAGCCTAAAAATCTGGGTCTTGCCGTGCACACCTTACCTTGGATGTGGATATATTATCTGGCAACCAACCCCCTCTTTTTTTCTCCTGGGGTTTGTATTACTGGTTTCTTGCCCTTGCCGGATGATGTGCTTCTGGAAATCATAAGCAGGGGTCCCTGATAAGAAAATCAAAGTCTCTTACCGGTTATGTACGGGAGATGAATGTGATTCTCTTATCAGAACTGTAGGAAATCAAATGCCTTGTTTCTGCCACCAGACTTTGTTTCCCTTTGTCATTGTTTTTCCTCCTCACAGGCTATTAACTGGGTTTGGACTTCGGAGATGACGGAGACTCGACTCATGGGCATGCCCCCAAGCACAGTATTTTAGCTTGTTTCCGTTTCTTTAGATACATCAGGAGTGCAGGTGTTAACTCGAACAGAACTTGACCATCTGTTGCACAGCCCACGGCTTTGAAAAGGTAATTAAGTCTACAAAAAGTAGCACTTGGTTGAAATATCCCCTATCCGTCCCAAAACTTAATCGTACTTCTTAGGATTTGTTGCTTCCCAAGACGAGCTACACCAACATATACACAATAGGACAACTATCCTGTAAAAGCGTTCAATGCTGGGCAAAAGAACAAATATGCAACTAATGAACAAGAAAAAGATTGTCACATACAACTATACAGCGACGAGATTATAATTTACAGAGGACAAGGCATTGGATTTGGGCCTGCACTAAGACCTTATCAACTGCTTCCACATTGGGCTTGATAACTCTCGGAACAAACTATAATACCCACCCCCGAAAAGGGGTACCGATGCCCCCCCGATCTTAACCGTTCATCTTGGTTTTGCGGAGAAATGAGAAACCGTATGACTGGGGTAACAGGTGAGGGAGGGGAAAAAAAAAAAGTGATAAAAATTTTTAAAATGTAATAAATATTTTTAAAAAGTAAAAAAAAAAAATTAAAAAGTGAAATTTCTTTAAAAAAATGATTAACTGTAAAAAAAAAGTGATAAAATTTAAAAAAAGTGAGAAATGTTAAAAAATTGGTAAATTTTTTTAAAAAGCTATTAAAAACAAAAAAAGTGATAAATAATTATAAAATGTAATAAATAATTTTTTATTTGCCTTTTAAAAATATTTAACAATTTTTTAACATTTATCACATTTTCTTTATTTTATCGCTTTTTTATACATTTAATCGCCTTTTTTTTAAATTTTATCATTTTTTTTTTACATTTAATCGCTTTTCTTACATTTTATGGCTGTGAAGTTACCTTCGTTGTGACCGGGTTCACGTTGAAGGTAACCTAAATATGACCGGGTCACTTTTAAGGTAACCTAAAAATGTAACCGGGTATCTCGAAGGTACCTTCGTTGTGACTAGGTCACTTTGAAGGTAACCTAAAAAGTTACCGGGTCACCTCGAAAGTACCTTCATTGTGACCGGGTCACATTTTTAGGTTACCTTCAATGTGACCGGTTTACATTTTTAGGTTACCTTCAATGTGACCCGGTCACATTTTTAGGTTACCTTAAACGTGACCCGGTCACAACGAAGGTACCTTCAAGTGGCCCGGTCACATTTTTAGGTTACCTTCAAAGTGACCCGGTCACAACGAAGGTACCTTCGAGGTGACCCGGTCACATTTTGTAGGTACCTTCAACGTGACTCCGGTCACCTTTTTAGGTAACGAAAATACCTTCCAGTCATACTCAAGACCTTTAAAGTAACCCGGTCACATTTTTAAAAGTTACCTTAAATCGTGACCCGGTCACAACGAAGGTACCTTCGACGTGATCCGGTCACATTTTTAGGTTACCTTAAAAGTGAACCGGGTCACAACGAAGGTACCTTCGACGTGACCCGGTCACATTTTTAGGTTACCTTCAAAGTGACCCGGTCACAACGAAGGTACCTTCGAGGTGACCCGGTCACATTTTTAGGTTACTTTCAAAGTGACCCGGTCACAACGAAAGGTACCTTCGACGTGACCCGGTCACATTTTAGGTTACCTTCCAAGTGACCCGGTCACAACGAAGGTACCTTTCGACGTGACACGGTAGGGCTCACATTTTTAGGTTACCTTCAAATGTTACCCTGAACCGCCCGGTCACAACGAAGGTACCTTCGACGTGACCCGGTCACATTTTTAGGTTACCTTAAAACGTGACCCGGTCACAACGAAGGTACCTTCGACGTGACCCGGTCACATTTTTAGTGACCTTCAAATTGTTCGGTCACCTGGTCACATTTTTTAGGTTACCTTCAAATGTGACCCGGTCACAAACGAAGGTACCTTCGACGTGACCGGTCACATTTTTAGGTTGCCTTCAAAGTGACCCGGTCACAACGAAGGTACCTTCGAGGTTGACCCGGTCACATTTTAGGTTACCTTAAACGTGACCGGTCACAACGAAGGTACCTTCGAGGTGATGAACCCGGTCACATTTTTAGGTTTACCTTCAAAGTGACCGAGGTCACAACGAACGTACCTGCGAGTGACCCGGTCCGCATTTTTAGTTTACCTTCAAAGTGACCCGGTTTCACTTTTATTATTTTTAAGGTAACCTTCGATGTGACCCAGGGGGGAGCCATTTTAGGTTACCTTCAATGTGACCCGGTCACATATTTAGGTTACCTTCAAAGTGACCGACCCGGTAGAATAACGAACGGTACCTTCAACGTTACCCGGTCACATTGAAGGTATACCTTCCACGTGACCCAGTCACATATTTAGGTTACCTTCAAAGTGACCCGGTCACAACTAAGGTACTTTCGATGTGACCCTGTCACTTTTTTAGGTACCTTCAACGTTACCGGGTCACATTGAAGGAACCTTCCACGTGACCCGGTCACATTTTTAGGTTACCTTCAAAGTGACTAGGTCACAATGAAGGTACCTTCAACGGGACTACCCGATCACATTTTTTAGGTTACCTTCAAACTGACCCGGTTACAACGAAGGTACCTTCTATGTGACCCGGTCACATTTTTTTTGTTACCTTCAAAGTGACCTGGTCACTATGAAGTTACCTTCAAGGTGACCCGGTTATATTTTTTGGTGGTTACCTTAAAAGTGACCCGAATCAAAACGGGAAGGTACTTTCTATATGACCCGGTACTATTTTTAGGTTACCTTCAAAGTAACCTGGTTATTTTCCCAGTTTTTTTTTAAAATATGTTGGAATAGAAAAAACGTTATTGAAGTGAATAATAACGAATATTATAGAATAAAAATGAGTTATGTATAAGTTTTTAAACATATAGGTAAAGTTGTCAAGTTAAATAAAATATTAGAAAAATATTATAATTATCCCATTAATATGTGTCCCACGTATTAAATTTTTCTGGAACTATATTTTAACTTTGTTCCCCTCACCAGCAACATTAATTTTACTTCTTCAACCACCGTTTTAAATTTTACCCATAATTTCACCTCCCCAACTACTCTTTTAAATTTAACCATCTACCTCAATAACTTCATCATTTATTATCTATACTATAACTACACTATTTAATCTTCCTCATTTCTTACAATTACCGCAACTTACATCTCTTCCCTCTCTTCAATTTCCTTATTCCTACGTTTCATATAGAAACAAACAATGTCTCACAGTGGTACGTGCGATTATATTAAGCAATTACCATGCGATTTCAGTAAATCAATGATCAAGCGACTAACTCCTCGCAAAAAATTTCTTTCTTCCACAACCATCTACTTTGAACCAGAGTCTCACGTTTCTCATCCAGCACATCTAGTGAGTTTATATTTTACTGTAATTTTATTATTTCGAATTTAACTGCTAATTTTGCTGTGCTAAATTTGCTGTGATGTTAGTTAAATTTATTTTCATGTTTTCATTTTAATTGATAAATTTACTGGTAAATATATTGGATAGTTTATATTTAAGGGAATCTATATGTATGAAGTGAGAGAAAGAAAAAGTATGTTAGGTTAATGTAATACAAATTGAGGTTAAAAATTAAAAATTAAAAAAGCGATGAAAACGGGAAAAAAGCGTTAGAAAAATAAGAAAAAGCGTTTGGAAAAAAATAAAAAGTGTTCAGGGAAAAATGTTTAAAAATTAGAAAAAGTGAAAAAAAATAGAAAATGATAAAAATTTTAAAAAGCTATTGAAAATTAAAAAAAAAAAAAGCGATTAGAAATTAGAAGATAAAAAATTAAAGAAAACGATTAAAAAGAAGAAAATGATAAAAAATTAAAAAAGTGAATAACAATATAAAGAAAGCTAGTACTAATGGGGAAAGTGAAAAAAATAAAATTTGAAATGCGAGTAAATTATTTATAAAAATGAAAAAAATTAAAAAAAGCGCATTGAAAACGAGGAAAAAACGTCGGTAGGAAAAAAGAAAAAGCAGTTAGGAAAAAAGAAAAAAACGTTTTTAAAATTAGAAAAAATGATAAAAAAATAAAAAAACGATTAAAAATTAAGAAAAGGTGATTAAAAATAAAAAAAACCTGATTAAAAATTAAAGCAAGGTGATTAAAAATTTTAAAAAGTGATTAAAAAATAAAAAAAAAAAGCGATTAAAAATTAAAAAAGGTGATTAAAAATTAAAAAAAAGCGATTGAAAATTTAAAAAGGCGATTTTTTAAAAATGAAAAAAAAGCGATTAAAAAATTTTTAAAAAAGGCGATTAAAAATTAAAAAAAAAAGCATTAAAAATTAAAAAGATGTGGATTAAAAATAAGAAAATTATAAAAAATAAAAAAGTGAATAAAAATAGAAACAAAGCGATTATTAATGGGGAAAGTGAAAAAAAAAAATTTGAAAAGCGATCAAATATAAAAAAAAAGCGATTAATTAGAAGTAACAAAAAAAGCGATAAAATGTATAAAAAAGCTATAAAATAAAAAAAATGTGATAAATATTAAAAAAATTGACAAATATTTCTAAAAGGCAAATAAAAAATTATTTATCACTTTTTTTAATTATTTAACAGATTTTTTTATATTTAATAGCGTTTTATAAAAATTTACCAATTTTTTAACATTACTCACTTTTTTAATTTTTATCACTTTTTTTTTACAGTCTAATCATTTTTTTTAAAGAAATTTCAGTTTTAACTTTTTTTTTTTTTTAATTTTTAGGAAAGTATTTATTGTATTTTAAATTTTGTTATCACTTTTTTTCTTTCCTCTCCCCCACCTGTTATCCCAGTCACACGGTTTCCTGTTTCTCTACTGAGCCGAGATCAACAGTTACGATTGGGGGGGCACGGTTACCCCGTTATCGGGGGTGGGTATTGTAGAATCTTCCATAACTCTCAATACTTGTCAATAAGTTCTCAAATGGCCTAATCATCCCAAAGGCCCTTTAACTTGGCTAACTCAAACGAGTTAGTTCCTCAACTCGAACTTATTTTATCTTGGTCCTTTAACTTGCAATTTAGCATTTGTTGGCTTTCTAACTTTGTTACTCATTATAAGTTAGTCCAGTCACCTCATATAGTTATAGCTCCATCACCCTTTTTTAAATGTTTAGGAACATTGCAAACTAAAATACAAAATAAGGAAAATAACAAGGATTAGAGCAACATTTAGCAAAAAAAATTCTAATAAGCCTAATTGATGATTTTTTTTTATTTCAATTGATGCTTTTTTTAATCCAAGCTAAAGGGAAAAAAAATTACAACAGGCTCTGATTATAAGCCTTTTATACCTAATTATGTAATTTCCTTTATTATTTTTAATCCAAAGCTAAAGATATATATATACTTCCATATAATTTACTTTAATTCAACCAATTCTCTTTTCTACTTCATAAATTAGTTAACAAAAAGAGTTTATGAAACAATTGGGATGGAGGGACTGTTTTCATATTAACACTAAATTATCATTTCAATTTTTTTTCATCTTTTTTAATTTTTATACAAAAATACAATAAAAAAGTGAAAAAAAAACACATAATTTTTTTCACCTTTCTTAATCTAATGTCCTATTTACAAAAGGTGCAAACAATCGAGACCCAACTAGGAGAGTAATATTTATTTTATATATAATTATATACACCTTTCATATCAATAGTTAATAATTATAATTTTTTAGGCCCAAAAAGAAAATTATTTATTGGTTTCGAAGATATGTAATTATATATGTGATGATTACATTTAATAAATTGAATATCATTAAATATAGTTCTATTAATTAATTATAATTTTGATGGAATACATATTTCTACTTATTATTATATTAGTATTATTATTACTGTAAAAAATAATAACAAGAACAAAAAAACTGCTTGAATTATATATTCCAATTTTTTTTGACAAGCAATTAACTAGTACTGATGAAAACAATTACATATTTGATGTTTGGAAAAAAAAACAAGCACATATTTTAAGGAAAAAATCTCTCTTTAGTAAAAAAAAATACTCCATTCATTTTGCATGAATTGACCTTTTTATCCCTTTTGACTAAAGTTTGACTTGAACTATTCATATTAATATGTATTAAAAAAATTCTTAAAAAATATATTTAGAAACTATAATCTTTAAAGTTCCATTTTCATATAAGATATTCATATTTTTATAATAAATTTTGAAAGAAACAAAGTCATAAATTAAATGTTGTGAATAGTAAAATGGTTAGTTTTTGTGAAATGGAAGGAGTAATAAAAAGCAAAAAACACCTCCCATGGAAAAAATGCTTTAGGAATACATCTTGTTTCCTTTATCTTGCATTTTAGTTTCCAAAGCTACTTAACATTTAAAAAAGTAATAGTGTTATGGCAAATTAGGTGGCTAAACTAACTCGTAATAAGTTGCAAAGTTAGAAGACGAACAGAGACTAAGTTTAAGCTAAAAGACTAACTCGTACGAGTTAGCCAAGTTAAGGAGCCCTTAGGGTGATTAGGCATTCTCAAATTTAGTGATTTTAACCATGCTTTGCTAAATGGTGAGAAATAGAGAGATATGTGCTACGCATTTTTTTGAAAAAAGGGCTACAAATTAGAACTTTAAAACATCCTTAAATTTCATTAGGAGCACAAGTACTATTTAGTATTATCTTAAACTTTTTTTTGTTGTTGTTTCATTCGTTCATCTCTTATCACTATGATCATTCTTTGGTTAAACTCACTGTTAGTATCTTGTGATCACCTCTCTTTTGTAATTTAGATGATGCAGTAATTTGCAAACACTAATGACAAAATACGTCATTGTACAAGCATGGGCAATAACTTCAAGGACATTACTTGGCCTTAGTTATGTGGAAGTTAGACAAAGTTTCATGCAAGTCAAACAAGCCATAACAAACACAGGTCCTTACACAATTTAAAGAATCTTGGTATGGTCTAGCCTCTTTGATGGAGGGCCATATCATGTAGCCTTTGCTTTTCCTTGTTATCCTTGCACTCTGCTCTTCTTTTTAATATATTCCTGATTACCACCACCCCTTAAAAAAACTTTAAATCTAAACTTGGGCACTGTAAATGCATTACTTTCAAATGGCAGGTAAAAGACAACCAATGAAAAAAAATTCAATATTTTAATCTTTCTAATGATGCAAGACTATACATATAAGGATGTCAGCTTTCATAATAATGTTTTGATCCCGTAATCATTGGGCTGGGAGGTTCTTGATTCATAATTTATCCTATTGAACATGACATTATAAAATTGCCACAAGGAGATACTAATTTGTACATATGACAAGTTAGTCACTTACAAAGTAGCAATAACATGCCACATATTAAAGGAGTAGTAACTTTGATATGTACTAAAAAAGCAGATGTGATCTTGAAAACTAAATAGACTTAAATTTTGAAGGAAAAAAACCTGTCGATCTTGTTTTGTAGAGCAAAATGATAGGCTCAATTAGACACTGTGGAGGGAGATATTCCTTTGCCTCTTCCCCATTCCTTTATTTTGAATTTTATTTTTTGGCAAATGAGGGGGGGGGGGGGGAAGAATAAACAAAGAAAAAGAACCAAAATAAACATTTATCTAGGCTACCTATAGTAGCTAGTTTTCCATAAGAGTAATAAATTGACCGAAAGTCACATATTATGACCCATGAATCAAAATCACAAGGTAAAGCAAATGCTTAGGAAATCCAATCACAAAAAACTAGATGTTTGTATAATCTAGGAGAAAAGTTAACCTCTGTCAATATCTTTAATTTGGCATAACAGGAAATAGAATTTAGAAGGAACATCACTTTGTACTTTGCAATAAAATCTATGAAATTTTCTTCCAAAAAATGATGATAGCATTGGAACATTTGTCTTGCTTGTGCAAAAACAGTGAAGAGAGTAGAAAGCTTTTTGAATATGGTTATTAATACCCAATTAAGCTTGGTAAGCTTGGAAAATGGTGGATGACGAGTAAAACCTGCCAAAACAAAGTCAGGGGGCTTCAAAGTTATGTGTTGCAGGAAAATCATCCAATACTTAAGTCAGTTTGTGATTGAAACCAAGCATTTATGGTAATTTTTCCGAGTAAAAACCAAAGTATCTTGAGTTTTTCATGAGTTTTCCTTTATAGGATCGATGCATCTAATTAACAAAAGAGTTTTCCTTTGGATTGAGAACCCATGATTAAATGTATCCTGTCTTCTATCAAATCCCATTAAATGTGGTAATGAGCCCATCCTCCATATCTCATAAGCTTGACCACTCTAATGGGTTGACATTATGGTAGGCCTATCTTAAGTAATCTCATAAGCCTAACTTTAAATAGTATCATTATAATCTTATAAGCTCAACTATAATGAGTATGTATTATAGGCAAAGCCTAATATGATATCAATGGTTCAATACTAAAACTTTGGGTACTTAAGGGAAAATTGTTAAGTGGATTTCTGGTTTCCTTGACAAGCTGCAACTAAAGTTTCTAGAGATGATGTAGAGAAAGCAACATGAAACTTATTTTGCCACCTACAGTGCTACTCTCTAGGACCCTCACTCCCTAGTGGGAGAGGGAGAGTCATTTTTTGGAGGACAAAGCCACACTTTTTTGGGTGCTGGAAGAGTTTGTCCTTCCTTAAGACCTCAATCAGCTCAAGCATAAAACATATTATCCTACCAAAAATATGAGGGTAGTAATAAAACATAGCTTTCATGTAGGCT